>JAHZNB010005618.1:0-30403 GCA_027744295.1 Callyntrura guangdongensis
AACAGCAACATCAACTCAACACAAATTTGTCATTGCCGACTTCATCGTCTTTTTGTCAGGTAAGTAATAAGTAACCGTTACGCAAGCCGTCCTACACAAAGTTGTTACACAACGTAGATTACTGACTAACAGAGTGTAGGTGTGGACAAGTAACAGAAAAACATCATAGTGGCATTTCGTACAGCAATTCAGGGAGAAGAAACAGTTCTGTAGGAATTACGGTGGCACTATATCACTACCGATGTATTTCTGGATGCCACGACACTGACACTTTGTCATCCTAAACTTAAATTAACTTCATTTATCTTATTTGAAGTTATCAATTTAACTTTCACTCTCGTGTCCCATTAACTTTTGCTCCAGTGAAGTCCAAACCATTTCACTTGTTATCATGATATGCTCGATCTTTTTCAACTCTCCAATTAGAGAAGAGAATGGTGGGAATTGAATTTAATTTAAAGGACAGACGTTCTTTCAATCTGTCTTCTGCAGGATTCTTTCACCTTTCACCGTTCTCAGAGGTGTAAGGTGTATTATATTTGTACGGGTTTCTCTACCTTGTTCCGTGTTATGTGCCAGGCAGTCAGGCCACTATACAAGCTTACCAATAGATTGAATCGGGTAGTCGTCTTTTTATTGCACCAATTCATCTTTCTGATTCCGTATCCGTCCAATTCACGCACATACACATCCTATATTGTCAAAAAATTAGATCTTTTCATGGAAGTACATGTTTGTGTATTGCGTCCACACAAATTTGATTTTTTTTTCTACGACTATCCATTTTCTTCATTCTATTTAATTTCATTTTCATACCAAACTAGTGTGTTTATGTCTCTTTGTGATTTGCGTGCTGTTTGAATTATTTTAAGGGTTTTTTGCTGACAAATTAATTAGCTGTTCGGTGTAGCCTTCTCACCGACTGCGTTTTGGTCTTTTACAGTACAAAAATAATAATTCGTTCCGAGACTATGAGGTACACAAATTTTTACCCAAGACAGAAAAAACCTGGTAAAATGTCACAACTTAAAAGCATCTTAAACATCAATGATCTTATAGTGTGAGAGAACACAGTGAAGGAGTAAGTTTCCACCTAATAGTTCACTAGATTTCATTTATTTTCTTGTCAAAAGTGAGGACAGTGGAACTGAAAAACAGCTTTTATTTCACCTCTCCCAGTTTTACACCACTGGGCCAAAAATGTTAAGCATCTCGATTTCGACCATTTCACCATCCAACAATATATCCTTTGAACAGAGGGGAAGCAGGGAAAATAATTGTAAGTGAGCTGAAATTAGAGTTTATTGTGCGGAAAGACATAAAGGTGCGATCCGAGCTAAAGGTTGACGTGAGAAGGAAACATTTGGCGATTCCACACCAAGCTTTATGCTAGTCCTAGTAAATAGTCGCCCATTACATATAAGACAAACGATAAAACTGTTAATGCATTCGATACTTGCGTTGCAATAATAGACAAAAACGTTGTATAAAGATACCCCACCTTTGTTTCTATACAATTCCACAATTTTCTCACCACTCAACCTATTTAAGTATACAACATACACACATTTGCTGGGGTTCTCTCAAGGATTGTTTCTTGAACCGTACATTTACCCCGAATCATCCATAATATCTCCAGCTTTTGTCGGGTAGCAGGGTAAGACAGTGGATTATAGGTAGTATATAGCCAATAAAATGTATAGTATGCAATTGAACGAAACTACTAACTTGTAAATATAATGCCAGGCCAGGAATCACAAAAGGAAGTTGAGAATACAATTAAAGCAAACAGCTTACAAACTTTCTATTCAATTGCATATCCAGCTGGTTAGATGTATAGGGCTAACCAGACGATATGGGAATAGCCTTGAGAAAGTCAGTACATCAGCGATATGATACGCATTACAGCCAGCAGACAACGGAAGTCAATTTGATTAGTTCATTTTTACTCACTCAATGGGCTTATAGTTTTAAACGAGTATGTGCGAGCGACTTGTATCTTTTTGTAAGCCCCGTGAACCGAGTAAATTTTGTTCCAATGACTCTGCACATGTTAACTAGAGTATATTTTTGTTCTTTGCAACAAAGAGATGAGATTAAGATCGTGTTATCGTGTTGCCCAACAAAATATTGAAATATGTATCACTTTTGTGCTCTGAAGGCATATTATGGCAGATTTACTATAGAGAATAGTACGACTGACAGAAGTCCGGACTATGTGCACAAGTACAAGTATGCAAATTTACTCAGCCGTGTGCAATATTGTTATGTACATATGCAACTGTTCCATTTCTTTCAAACAGTGTTTTGAATGATTTGCTATTTGATTGAATTTACAGCAATATTCTACCTATATAAAAATACTATAAGAATTGTAGGATTGAATCGTACATTTACTGCAGTATATCCGTAGTACTATAATCTGTAAAGATAATCTTTGAACGTAAGAAAAATTGCATTGTATTAGAATATTAGAGTCGCATTTGATTTGAAATTCAGTTTCTCATTTTGTATCGTTAAACTGCAAAGTAGATTGTATCGACGAAGGTACATCGGTACTGTGTTATCACACTACTAGTAGGTTAATATAGGACGCTTGGTGTTACGGTCAGCTAATAATAACGTCATATACCTATTCATGCCTTTATGTACAATGATTTAGTCGGACTCGTGGAAATGGTGATGGAATTGTGACTTGGCGGAATGGAATGAGCTTTGTGATCCACGCTACTGCTACAGCACCATACATATACTTTCCTTTCAGCAGATTAAAAGTCATCATGCGTTCGTGGATGCGTGTGTAATGATGCATAATGAATGTGTAGTTTTGAACAAATAGATGTAATCTGGGCAGCGAAAAATGTTTGTAGAAGTTGAGAAAGACAGGAGAAGGGCGAGATTTGTCACAATGTTGTATGCAGTTTAATTCTGTTGCTTTCTACGAATGCACATATTATACAAGACTGCATACACTATAGATTTATGACTGAAAATAAGGGTGGCGTAACATTTTGTGTTTTTGTATGTGATGTACTATGGTTAGGATGGAAGTCAGTTACATTTTTTCATTGTGATTCTTGCCGCTCTTAACGGTTTCGACTTTCACTAGTACTATTCACACATTCACTTTTCTCTTAGCTATTCGGTTAGGCATGGTTGTTTCTGGTAAATGACGACGGATGGATAAGGGACACGGAGTTAGGTTAAGTCATTCATGCAATTTCTATTAGCCTTCACTTCTTCACAATCTAGAGGATTTACGAGGGATTCTATGTGTGTTTTGAGAAAAATCGAGGACGAAAGGAAAAAATAATAGACGGCTTGACTGGATGAGTGAATTTCTAACTATTACCTACCAGAAGTGGTATACCATGCACACGGTTCTACTGCCAAGTCTAGCCGGTACATCTACTTCTACTTCAGTTCTGCTACATGTAGTAAACTTTTCCGCATACAAGCTTACAGTGCTGTCGTCCCCTTTACTTCAACGTTCAATCTTTATTACTTTAGTAGCATATAGCGTGTTGAGTGAGGCTGTATGCATTGCATCGTTTATATGGTACTTGAAAAGGTTAAGAATCCTTGCACCTATTCATTTACTTTCATGCACGCGTTTAAATAAGACGGCAACAAAAAATACATTTCTCTCTGGCCAGTGTAGAGGGTACTTTGCAAACAGGAAAGAGCAAAACGTGCTAACTTTTACCGATAACTCCTGTATAAAAAACGTTCGAATTAAGTCAATATTGATGAATATGTGGTCTATTGTGATGCGAGAACCTTATTAGATAAAATCGTTTAAGTAAATATTTCCATAATATATGTAAATCCAAGTAATTAAAAAATATAGCTAATATTACAAGAGATATTAATGTTTTAATGTAATTTGTGACAGTTAATCAGAAATCATCATATGATTTTATAATTGGTCACGAATCGTACGATGTACATTTCACTTTTAGCTGAACCGAATTACATTATGAAAATATTGCCTCTCGTTGCCAGCACAAAACTGGTATTCACTTGTAAGGGTAAGGATCAAAGCCTTTGTTAAGCCATTTTAAAATACTTATATTGATTTTTTTAAATATCCTCGTGTGCATGTTCTTGCTTCAACTGGAAACACGGGGCACCTTAAGACTATACTTTCTAACATTAGTTTTTCTATTTGGAAGATGAATAAACATATATAATACAAACGTGGGCTTAGTGCGCATTTAATTGGACTTATTGTCAGTAATAAAAAACTTTCCCCTCCTGTGCTAGTGCTACCTATTTGCTTTAGGAACGCACCAGTGAATATGAAGAGACTAGCATTTTTCCACAATGCAGCCTAGCTACTCTGTACGATTTGAGTAATAGCATTCGAAACCGTTCAGCGTGGTGACAAAAAGAAAAGAAAGGAAAGAAGGGAGCGAATTGTTTCAGTGCCCGCTTTTGTTCAAAGGTGCCTGCTCTTAATCCCAGTTTTTCAATGAAACCAACGTACCTACATGTCATTTTCGTTTTAATTCCATCAGCTTCATTTTAATCTTCTAGCAATGCGTAAAATACAGTTGGAGACAACAGTCATTTTCAAAAACCGTGTATGTAATCTCGACCATAATCAAACCTCGACAGCTTGTATTATCCTTTCTTTTCTTACGAAATAATGCAAACGGTTTTAGGGAGACATGTAGACCCGTGTGTATATATATGACCAAACACCAGTATACCAATTTTAGTAGCCTCTGATGATTTACTTACTCATACAAAATTCTTCGTATATAGAATATCAAAAGTGCGCTAGTTTTACAAACAAAACCGTTTTTGGCTGTATAAAATATTGAGAGAATTATTAATACCAAAAAGTTGCTGCTTCTAGCTTACACGGGAACTTGTTAGCTGAACTTGTAATATAATATGTGTATGCATAATAATGTGTGATATGAGTACGGCTTTAAACTACACCTGGGCGGGACACCGGGGTCCCGGGAGTCCGACTTGAAGCCCGGGAACCCGGGGTTCCGCCCATGTCTGCTTTAAACGATAGTAAAAATTACTAAAGATTATTTTTGCGGACAGATTTTTCCGGAATCGTGTTTTCCATAATGTTCGAATTGAAGTTTTCATCAATGCGCACCTCAAGTTCATCTAACACCTGACGGTGTTTCCTGGTTGAAGTAAATTATAATCTAAGGCTTCGAGTTTTAAGCTGGCAAGGAAAAATTAGTGGTTAAATGTTTATATCTAGAAAAGTTTCCCCATTATTACTTTAAAACATTTATACGAGTATCTGAACTTCATTTGCATATGTAATGTATGTAAAATTACTTTCGCAAGTGTTTTTTTTCTTTTGTGAACTGATGCTAGTGTTGGACGCATTTGAGTATTTATTAGACTTTGTCTGTCCGCCTGTCTGTTTGTGCAATAACTCGAAAACGGTTTCGAATTACCTATTAATTACTATTACCTTGTAGGTTCATTATTTCTCAAGTTGGATAGTTTCCTGTATATCTTTAGAAAAGGCCGGGGTTTGAACATCTCGCTGTTTGACATTCCATCTTTTCCAGACTTTAGTTGCTCATGAAATGGTATTGCGTAAGTAGTTTTTGGAGACATTTCGTATACGTTACATGTATCCCGTTCATACCACCACCATTATCGTAAAAACATTACATGTCTACTTCCTCATGTCTAGAATACTGCTCTTGTTTCTCAACATGAATATGACTTGAATCTGAATTCCAAAATTCCAAATCAAAATCACCTAATGCATTTTTAAAGTGCCATGTAGGTATACTTGGCAGACCGCGTATGAAGATTGAATTTTCTGGTATTTTTGTGCCCCCTCGGTAAAAAAAAATGTCCTTTGAGTGCATATATGTACGTGATTTAAAGTTCTAATAAACTTTTGAAGTCCTTCCTATTTCCAAAAGGTTTGTGCACCCATTAACTATTCAACATCGTACTTTACCAAATCATAGATACATATATTATGTACTTTAATACTTTGCTTCTCTACTTTATAGCAGACTCGATACTTTGAGTAATATTGTGAATGTTCATATTTTGTATTGATCAAATGTGGTTGCACAATCCGTTCCTTTCTTTCTCTTTATAAGTATATAGATAAAAGAACGATCGTAATGATATTCGCTTGGGGCATCAGTAACTGAACCTGATTTTTGTAAAGATAGCACATTAGTGAATTCACATGCGGCTGAAAGATGTACCCGATTCTTCGCGCGATATTGGATATTGGTCTTGCAATGTATTGCAACGCCAAGAAAAAGCGAAAGAATAAGTGGGCGCAATACCACAAAAAGCATGGAAAAGGTTCTGAAATCTGGAGAGCATTAAGACTTTCTTCTTTCCCTGAAATAAACCACAAGGATCATATGATGCTCACCTGCTGGGACTTATTCGATCAATTCCCAATGTGATTGCACAGGAAAAAGGAAGTGAAGACAGACAAGAAGTCCGACAGGCTGCCAGCAGCGAAAAGCTTGTGCATGCATATGAACTGGCAGAAAGAAAAGAAGAAAGGGAAAGTAAAGTAAAAGAAGGAAATGATTAATGAAATAAGAAAATCTGGAGGATTATTTCTCGTCTTGGGCTTCCCTTGTTACTATTCCAAACAGTTTGTAGTGCATGAGTACTAAGGTGTATTTACATAAGAGATACATTCCCCTGCTGTCGTTGTAACACAATAATATATGCTTTGAGTGAGGAGTTCACTTGGCAGTATTTATAGGCCCTCTTGATGGTTACAAAACGGGATCTAATGCTCCCGCCTGTCCTCTCCTCCTCGTCTATGAATTCCCTCCTTTATGACCACTTTTATTTACTAAAAATTGGGAGTGTTTATGTGCACCAGGCGAAAAACCAAAAAGAAAATGGTTTTACATACAGCGTCGTATTCCTCTTTATCAAGTTATGTACCATTTATAAAGATATGACGCATATTTCTGAAGCTTATCATAATCATCATCTTCACCACCACCTCTTATAAACCAACTGATTTAGTTGCTTTATTCTCTATTTATTTACTAGTAATATGTATTAATGGAAGATTCTCATTTTCTCTGGGCTCGGCAAACCCTGTTTGGTCAAAACGTATTTTACTGATATAAACTAGACTGCTTGAGCGAGAAAAGTTGAGCAATCCTCTTAGAACACATTCACTTTCCTATTCGTATGAATTCTTCCCGGTTTGTTGGTCGATTTCTTGTTGTATCTTATTCACACAAATTACAGAAAGTACAAAATATCATCCTCACAAAATAGCTCGGAGACATGTTTTCCTTCCAATCTCTTTCCCATTCCATGTAGGAGCATGTGTGCTCCAGACTCCAGACACGAAATCATATACCAACCTACCCCAAATGTTGGTCTGTAATTTGTATTAGTGGTGGAAACCGAATGCTTTCTCCAATGTAATAACATTGTGAATGCATGAGCAGAAACTTTGAGAAGTGTAACTACCAGTGTGATGAATGTCAACGAGGATGCCACACAATTTTAGTGCACACGATCTGGCCAGAGATTTGGAAGAAGCAAGTAGCATTTCTTCCCGGAAGTAATCTGAACTGGTGGACTAGGTTCTTCAGTTTCTCACGTGGCCTGTTCATAGATGTAGAAGTAAAGTTGATTGCGTTGGTGGCCAATAAGATGATGATGGTCGTTCTCTGGAATGAAACAAGAAGCAAAAGGAATTTTGGTTCTCACAACGGTAAGCATTACATATACAGTGGCAGTGTATCGTGGGCAGGGAAAGCAGGGCATCAAATTAGTGTTTGGTTGTGGTGACTGTCCTCGTCTGTGTCTCTGGTGAATGGTGACGCAAAGGAAAGCTTGGCAAACCTAAGTGATTTTGAAATGTGTTTTGTACACCCTGCGGTTATGTTAAGCATTTGTGAGTATGTTCTTACTTACCAGACTCTTTGACAGTAGCTATACAAATGCTTTGTATCCTTATATGACTTGATTTTCTGTCTGTAAAAGCGAAATCCTTTTTATTTATTTATCTTTCCATGAGTTTATTGTGTATAAGGGCCAAGGGCCTATTGTAAACACACATCGTGTATATTAACCACATATTCATGCATAATACATTTACTCCGATTTCCAGCGGACCACTGTTTGCCTGTAGATTGTATGTTCAAAAAGCGTTGCCGCCACAGTTGAAATTCGAGTGTGCAAAACTTAGAATCTCTAAGTGTAGGTGTTTTGTTTTTAAACTTGAAACACGAGATATTGCTTTAAATGCTACTTTAATTGTTTCAAAATTTTCATTAGATTTCATTTGAACCAGTATATATCATGCCTGGTTCATCGATTTATACTTTCAAGTGTAGCCACCTTCTGTGAAACAAAATTGCCAGTTTGGTTAAGGATTCCTTTACTGTTGCCTTCTTTCAGGAGTACCGTACCACTCGTAGTAACTCCAAATACACTTTTCTTAGCAAGTACTCGCATGTTTGTAGTTTGTGAGTATGAAAACCACGGTAGGCAGAAATTTTAACATAAAATTACCAAGATATTTTATCCATTTATTCCTCCATTTTCTTGCTTCCCGCAACCGTAAAGCAAAGTATGTACGTATATATATCCTTATATGTTTGCATCTTTCATGTCACAATAAAATGGCGACTAGCAGACTTCCCTACTATATAAATAATAGGTGGTTTATTAAACATAACTCATACAGATGTAATGTAGCAAAGTAGCAACATATAATAAAGTTGATACAAATACATACATACACATACAACCGGAATTAAAGAATTCTATGACCATGCTAGGACCAAAAACTTAATAGGAACGTAACTAATGAATTGTCAATTTTGGACGCCACCCACCCGAATCCATATATACGATTTGAAGATAGGTATTAGAGGATAGGTGACAGTTCCAAGGCTT
Organism: Callyntrura guangdongensis; assembly: GCA_027744295.1. Classification (NCBI taxonomy): domain Eukaryota; kingdom Metazoa; phylum Arthropoda; class Collembola; order Entomobryomorpha; family Paronellidae; genus Callyntrura; species Callyntrura guangdongensis. Next base: position 8,905 of record JAHZNB010005618.1, read on the forward strand.
TTGTACATACGTTCCCGCTTTTATTTTTCTTGTTCTACCCAGATTGTTACCTAGTTTTTCCGATACCAAATTTTAGAGGTTCGAAGGTAGACCAAAGGTAGATTTACAGGACCGAAATAAAGTTGGGGAGTTTTCTAGTTGCCATTCTGTCCCGCAATCTCATCTTCATGTCTCTCTTTGCTTAAATTGCGAGTTCACGTATTTAGAATGTGGTAAGCTTTGTACATTTTTCTCTTTCAACAACAAAACAGGCATTCAGAGAAACTGTTTAGGAAACAGATCCTTTATGTGCTCCACCGCCATCCGTAGCACCGCTTTCACCACATTTTCTGTTTTCCAGTCTTTTTATTCACGCCGTGCTCTTTGTTTTCCTGCTACAGCTTTTGGAAACAGAAGACCCCGCCAGATGCGCATATTTCTCCAACTGGCGAGTCAAGTCATTGTAATAGAACACAGGCACGTTTATTTGATTATATGTACTTAAATATATACCTACGTGCTCATTATATCTATATACCGTGGACGCACTTAAAGTTACACGACACCAGTTTTCCAATTCTATAACGTGGCCTTTTTCTGCAATTTCTTCTGTAGCCATTTTTGTCTGATATAAATGACATTCAGGTACATGATTCATTATTATACTATAAGTTAAGTAAATATAAATGCTAACAGCTAACACTAACAGAAAACACGAGTTTCTTTAGTACTTCGACGCTGCGTACTGATAGTTTTCTACCGTACCACAAAAGAAGGAGCAGGGAAGCAACTAAAAAGAAATACAGATGAAGAAAGCAGGAAGAAGCCAAAAGGAAAGGATGCTTCTTCCTGCAGCTGTTATACATACATATTTTATACAGTTGTTATACATATACGCTACAAGTTGTATGCTTCCCCCCATTTTCGTTTTGGTGTTGGGAAAGTTTCTAGAGGAAAACCACGATGACCTCAGGCCGTCATAGACACAGACTACGAATTCATGCATTCTTCGTGTGTCCCTACTTAGTTTTCTTCCTTTTTTGTTAACTTTCCCATCATTTGTGTAATGTTCCTATCGAAAAATTCTGCCCGGTTTGTGATTCAATGGTGTAGTGTTGGGTGACATTTTGTTAAACTTATTTTAGCTTCTATATACATATACCAGAGCCATAGCACAATACCAGGTCTTCCTAATTCACAGATAGTAGAGGAAATAGGTTGGCCAATTTTTTATCTGGTTGGGTCTATACTTTAAAACTCCGTGAGCGTAGACACACACACGTATACTTACAATGGGGGATGTCGCAAAACTACTTGTTTTTCTTAGGACTTTTTCCTGAAGCCAAGAAGAAAACGAAGATGGCAGAAAGAAGGGGACTTTTTCCCTACACCCTCCTTATATCTTGTCCTTTCGTTTTCTCACTCTTTCAGTCACTTTAACCATCGCTATTTGGTCAGGGTAGGTAGCGTAGAAAAAACAAGAAAGAAGTTGGTGAAAAGTGTCAGCGGCATGTTGCTGAATAATGTAGTATTTTATATCTTCCCTCCTGAGAGATACATCTTTGTATCAAAAAAGTGAAAGCAGATAATATATTTCAGGCAGACCGACGCAAAGACCCGAAATCAGAGTGTGTACTTTTTAAACAAATAGGAAATGTATAAAAGGAGGAAACCATGCTTTGTTACAGACTTCCTTTTTGGAATTGAACTTGTACTACAGGCAACACGAGAACTATTGAGATAAATAATCTTTTTTACTGGAAACATGTATCGCTCTTATACATAAATTAGTTGGGAGTTGGGTTTTTGTATTTAATAAAAAAATTTAAAATATCTAGCTCGGTTTTCTCTTTTGTAGTACAACATGTACCGTACTGGTTGTGGATTGGACACGGTAAATTATATTTTTTTTTATAAATTTTCCTTTGAGTTGATATAGATAGGTAGTATACAAGGTAGTAGACAAGGAATATTTTTTTGATTCCTTTCAACATGATGGAGGATTTTCATCTTGACTTGAAAGTGGACGGAGCCAACTGAGACGTGATAGGACACTTGACTGAGACTGAAGAGTCAGCTCGGTATGGTTTCTAACAAGGAGAGCAGACTCCGCAAATAAAATGGGTTTAAAGAGGGATAAAATTATTTTGATCCATCAATGTCCCAAGCATTCATCCCCAGTTATGCTGTCAATATTTTAGAAAATTCCTAATGGAAAAGTGGCTCCGTGAGGCAGAAATACTCGCCTTTGCCTTATTCATAATACATTGCCGATCTGGCTGACTTTTGTGTATTCTCCTTTTTCCTGCCAAGTCACTTTCCATTTTCACCACTTTTTTTCTCACAACAGCTGAGGTAACTGTGTGCTCTGGATTTTTCACAAGTTCCTTAAAATCCTTTGCATGTACTCGATACACTTACCAATCTCTATAAAATAAACATACAATCTGTGTATGTATCCGAGAAAAATGGAAACATAAACATTTATGGGGTTTCAGGTATCGCAGATCGATGCCGCAACGCAGATCTGTATTCCCTTGTGATCACCGACCGAAGGGGGGAATAACGATGCATCTCGTATTAGAATGTAGGTGAACATCACGGTGTACATTCAATGAAAGTGCTTGGTTGTTACACCATGATCCCCTTGGCCCATATTATCACTACCTTGGCACTTCAGGCAAAAGAAAAATGTATAAAAAATAGCCATAAAATACGCAACGACGAGTTTGCTATATTTATTGGTAAAACCAACGTATTGCAGAAACCGATGCACATACCTACACATATAAACAGAGAAATTTTCCCACCGCAAACATTTTCATTTGCTACTCCAACTCCCCGTGTACATAGGTTGTAGTCATATTACTTCTTTCCCTGTATTTATGTTACTTTGACTATATTGTACCCTCTCTTCATCGCCCATCCATCCCATGTAAATATTTTTTGTCTCGAAAACTTCACCGGTGGATCATCCTACAGCTTTGTTGTTACTTGATACTTTCTCTTCTCCGCAACTCGTTGTTTCCTTTTTGTATCTTCCTTTGTATCCACATCATTGTCACCACTCATGCAAACAAAAAGGGAAAACTACACAATTTCTTTTATGCATTGCCCCATTCCTCTGTACTTCTTCATTTACCGCAACATAATACACACAGATGCACATATACTCACGTTTTTATACGTTATACACCTCAAACGATAGTTTTGTGAGGGAATGTTCCGTAATGGTGAATGTGAACTTGGTCTGACTGACGGTGAATGAAGTGTACGACAACGGTGCACGTTTTCCGGCTGCCTTTGTTGATTGGAGTGTATTCAAACATCGTGGTAAGACACGCTAGACAGCTTGCAAAGGAGAAGGATGTATACAGAGGAATTTTTGCGGTATGTGTATTCATCTTGTTACAATGCTATTGTCAAGAAGTTTTAAAAGCCTGTATTATTCAAAGCTCACATGCCACACAAGTTTTTATCAAAATGTTATATGAAAATGACTTTGTTCCTTCAAAAAGAAACTGCAGCATACACACTGCACACAAAATTCATTAAATATAGGTACGGTCTAGGAAAGAGGGGTATACGAATGGCTTGCAAGTACGTTGGTATATCCTTTCCTTCCCCAAGAAAGATATTTTCTTACCATTCTCATTTTACACTCCCGGTGTGGTGGGATCTGAGCTCCCGTTCACTTCACGACCAATGTGATAGGCATTTTCCTTTCCAAACCTCTGTGGTATTCCTCTTGAAAGAAATAAGCAAACTAATGCCCTGGGTTTGGTATAATCTATTCTAATATCAGCGCTGTCGATATATTTCGAAACAGTAGAAGCTTGATTTTTCCTTCAATTTGCAAGCTATTCCCAGGGCACTTGTATACATGCTATAGAATTGTGTGTGGTTTGAGCGTAGAAAGAAATGTACGAATTCACGAGGGAAAGAGGATTCTTCATTGCATGCTATAAGTGTTTGCATAGCTCGAAAAGGTTTTCAGAGAAAACAAAGGAATTCCAAGATTGGGTCCACTTACTAAAGAGTTTGTCTTCGCTGCATCCACTTTCTTTGAATTTTTTCGTAGAAGAAAGAATGGAGAAAAGAGTGTATTAATGGAAGTATACACCTATCTGCATAGTGAACATTACAATGCAAGTAAAATATTTTGTGTGTATGTTACTCTGCTCATGCATTATAAAAACGGGGTGATACGTATTCATGTTTCTTCTGGGCTATAATGGCTATAATGAAAACATCTTCTCTGTAATGGAGATTTTATCTTATGTTCTTAATGGAACCATGTGACTTATATAAATATGCACATCAATATTTTTGTAGAAAGATATTATGAATGCTGAATAGAACAATATTAGCAGCAGGCATTTCTCTCTCTCTCTCTCTTACTCACTCTCAACTTCACAAATATCTAATGCGCTTATACAAAGATTCCATGAACAAGCGAAAAGAAAGAACGCATAAAGCTTCTTTTATTTTAGGGCTGGAGGCGCGTTAAGATTTTAGTAATTCATTTCTCATTCCTAAGATTATTTTTGGAAATATTCTACTGTTGTTTCTTCCTCCATTGTAGGATTATATGGAGGGCTCTACTTGGTATATATAATTCTTATCTGAGAATGTTTTCCTCGTGCTTTTTATGAGAACCAGTTAAAAGCCGCCATCTGATGGTCTCATTCATTGCCAGAGTTGTTGAGCCGTTTCTTCTATTTCTCTTTCTCTTATATGAATAACAAAGAATTCTCCCTAAAATGTTTCTCTTAAATATTTCAACACGACAAATTTGTTCCTGGATGCTTAATATTTACATCCAAAAAGGACGTGTTCCGAAAAAAATAAAAATATCCAGAGTCCTCGTCTTGCTACGCTGCCATTATTATGTTCATTTCGGTTCCGGAAAATGGCACGGGTAGAAGAGTATCGTTATCACTGTCACTAAACTGTCATTCTCATATGTCATGCGAAAGGAAAGCGTGCCAATGAAACATTTTTGTGGAAGAGAAAAGGAAAAAGGTGTTATCTATTTCAGTCATATTTTGATACGGCTGGGAAAGACACAAAAGAGTACCTCCGTTTTTCTCAAACTCATTTTAATTTTTATGAAAAGAAGTTAAACGAGATAAGGATACATTTTCAGCAGACACGCTGCTTTGGCATAGCACCGAGAGACAGTGATTTGTACGGCACCCAGTGAAAGTGTCACAGATGCTAACAACGACTTTGAGAATATTTTTTGTTACACAGATTCTATGGAAAGCCGTGCACAGTTGTTTATTGTTCATTCAACATTACCACCGAGCAAGGCCTGGGTTGTAGCTGTTTACTACTACATGCGTTTTTGTAAGCACTGTTTCAAATCAGCAACGTCAAACTAAAAATTATCATTTTTTTCAACAAATGTACAAAAGGGATTGGTTAAAAAGTGTTGATTACTTGAGTACAACTGTGCTGTTCATCTATGAGATTCAATGAACCATAATTTAATTTTCAATAAATGTATCACTGCATTAGAACGGAAAAAATCGCTTTTCACAGATAACGATACACGTCTGTAAACTGTACTTGGAAAATATCACGCACAGAAACATATCCATAAAAAATATTTCTGGGAAGTTATTTGACAGCTTTGATAATTCCTATAGCTGTAGATTTAAAAAAATACTTGCTATATTTTGGGACATATTTCATGGCATGCGATACACATTTAACAGGGTGAAATCTTTGTATTAAACACTAACGAGGGCTGATACCATCTCCGGCAACTCCATTCTAAGAATAATACCAACCATAATAACTTTAAAAATGCTTCGTAGCCCGTGATGTACGATGAATAAAAAATCTTTGCCCATTAGCAGAGCTCATGACAAAAAGAGTGAAGAAACGTCTACCTCGGTAAGATCGAAGATTGGACACGGTACAATCGTTGTGAGCTATTCAATCTGCATACATTGTAAGTTTTCTTTGGTGAAAGCAACGTAACTGCTTTAATTTTCGTTGTGAACTTTTCAAGCAGAAGAGCCCTATAGTAGAATGAGTAGCAAGCATCCATCCATATAATATGTGTATATGTTCATTATATCTTTTAAAGTCATGAAACCCTCTGGGGAAATCATGTATGATCATTTAACTTGAATGCTTGTCATTATTATGGGGAGAACATGATTATGTTTTGTATTTTGTCATCCTTCAATTCAACTGTGCAAAGACACGTACATACGTAGTACGACGTCTTATCGTTCGATCCTTTTAAAAGACTGGTTATAATTATTGTACTTTTAACGTTGGAAGTTAGCGAATACGTAAAATGAAATCTTTTTGAAGCGTTTTGGCAAAAATGTACATATGCGTTTGAACATATGAACATGGTATACATGATTAACATTTTGATGTAACTTTACTGTTGGAGGGAGGGAAGAGCTTTGGTGTAGACATCAGTCTGGCTTTGTAGTCTGTGTAGTTGATAAAAATTCTTTTTCATTTGCATATAAATTTTTCACAGATACAGGAAAACAAGGGCTCAGTGAGTTGAGCAAGAGGAAATGAGAAAGAAGATAAACGGAATGGTGAAGTACTTGGAATCAATAACAAGTGTATATTTTTGTAGAGAACTGAGAAAGTGAAAGTTGTAATTTCAGTTTTTTATACTCGGGTTTTTTATCATTAAAAGAAGAAAGCGAATACTGCACAAGTTTACCATAAAGAAGATACGTGAATAAGGGCAAGTAGGTAAATGCTGATGGAGTAGAAACTTTAAAATTCATAGTTTCAACAAACACAGATGATTAGAAAGCAAACTAGAACATATATATTTCTCTGCCCGTATACAATACAAGACGATACTTATATGGTATCTCTATGCCCTATGCCGTGTGTACGCACTCGTGTTGAATACAACGTCTGTTAGTACGTCGACCCTTCCCTCAAAGGCATAAAAATTATCATGAAGGATAGCAATTTAATGATGTAACAAAGTGGAGAAAAACGTAGAAACAGTCTAAATTTGGTAATAGTACATCAGGCAGAGAGGCTTCACTCCTAGAAAAGTCACAAAAGTCGAGCCGCTGACGTGGAACATATTTTCCCGGGAGACCAAGTAAAGTAAGAAGACAGCATAACAAGCAACACAATTCATCTTGGTGCAGCAGAGCAGGAACAGAGAAAAAAACTTGGCTAAACGGGCTACTGCAAGATTATCAGAAAGTTTGTCATTTCAACAACGGACAAACAACAATGTTTCACCCCCTTTGATGGTGGTGCGTCGTTCATATTTTCTAGCAAAAATAATACTACGCCTTAAAATGCATACTGGTTTCGTTCAAAATTCAAAATAAGAGGTTTGAAAAGACTTTTCAACTATCAAAAGAATAATCAGTTTGCAAAAAATGATACCCCTACTTGAAATTGTCTCTAGAGGTCAGTTGATGAAAGCAAAAACTCAAAACTCTTGTTCAAACTACAGAACATTTTGTATGCACTTCAATGAGTTATTTAGTGATGATGTGTAGCATTATAACACTGGGGATATCTTGATTTAACATTGTCCGCGTGGCATCTAAACTGCTTCATATTTTTGTTTACAAAATTTTTTTCTAAAAAACCATTTAAATTGCTTACTCAGAAGAATTTTCTTATTGAAATTTGTACTTTTTGGTTACCAAACAAGTCAGAGGTCAATATCCTTAAAAGAAATTTCTAACGTTTTTAAAAAAATTCGTCCTTTGTACAAGAATTATTGTATCCATTCATACATCGGGTTCTGGAAATTGTACGATCAATCGTACGTGTATACATTAAGGAAAGCCAAAACATTTCACTGGTACCAGGTTCTCTGAGGAATTAGACAAAACGACGTTCCTTTGAATTCATTAATGCAGACGTTACTTTAGTTTTTTTTATCTTTCGCTTTCCTCTAAATATATACTACTCAGGCCTTTCATTCATTTTTGTTTTGCATAACACGTAAAAGATAAACGGTTGACGAAAATTGGTAATACACACATTATTGCGACTACGTTCACGGAATAACATCAATGAACTGTGTATGCATTCCACGTGCCTGAATGAATGAGATAAGAATCTACCCTGAAACGTTCAAAGTATTTATTTTTCCACGACAAGCTCATATAAAAGGTATTCATTCATTCTGAAATGGAAGTCCTATTTTCCAGTATACTCGTGTGTCTAATACATGTATGTTTACTGCCTTCTCGAAAAGAACACAGTAATAATTTTACAGTTGGTTGGCTGGTTTTGCCCATTTGTATGCATCTCATTTGTATTGAGCCATCGTTCCTTCGTTTGTCAGTGTTATTGCTCCTTTTTTGCTGTTTCCAGTGTCACTTTATCTTCTTCTCAACTTTTCTCCTCTTTTGCCAACATTTTTCTATCACACACTTCCTACCCACACAACACACTACTACAGTCCGCGCCTGCTGCTGTAGCTACCGTTGACGAATCGCGCTTTTTCCCTCATACTTTTCCCATCCGTTCTCATTCTCTCTCGCACACTTTCACGAGTTAGGTTTTGCTTTAAGTATAACAGTCAGCCAGCCATCAATCGGAATTTTCGTTTTTGGATGTGTTCAAGCCTTCACAGATCCTCTCGGTCTACACTACCAAGGAATAAGACTACTTTGACTGAAACGCCTTTATTGCTATTTAAATTACATACACGGAGAAAGAAAAGTGTAACTTTGCATAAAGTAGTTTGTACTTGTACATTTCTTCAAGTGAATGTTATTGTCATACTCCACTACCAAAAGCTCCAATATCCATTCATCCATCCATCCATCCGTTTTGTACAAACCAAGTAGTACGTACATACCCACAAAAACTAGAAAGGAGAAAACTTTGCTCTTTTTCGTCTCTTTCTCTCCCTCTCCTTCGCAATTGATGCAATTTACATGTTCAAAAACTGTTCTTGCCACTTTTGACACAGCACATCGCATCAAATTCATGTATTCATTCATTGACTATTGGTTGGTTGCATGTATGTAATGAATGCATTCATGTAGTACCGGGATTCAAACATCATGCACACATTTTTATTTAAAAACCCGCTGTGGTGGTTTTATTTTTTTTTTTGAGTGGGACACTAAAGGGCGCTTTAGAAATTGCAGAAGCCATAGCGGAAGAATAAAGGGATGTATTTGGTGTTGTTCACGCTGGTGGTGTTTGAAACACCACCGGTTAGCGTACTTTACACATGGCCATGGCACACCAGGGGAAGTCAACTTTCCCTGGGTAATTTATTGCAAGTCGTTTGGAACGAATTCATCTTACTCTTCCTCTATTTCAGTTGACACTCTCATTTTGGAAGTAGAGTTTTCTCCGTGCTCCTTCCACACAATTGATGTGACGGCGTACACAGTTTGTAATTTTCAGAGAAACAGGAAAAGAAACAGAGGAAAATGCGTGCAGTACATAACCCATCAACTTCATTTAGAGAGGGTGACAAAAAGTAAGTGAGACTTTCTTAGTTTAACTTCTTTGATGTGTGACCTGATAAGTTCACTGGAGAACTCACAGAGGTAGTGTAGTTTAATTTAAACGGTCAACTCCCCATCAGTAGCAGTAGCAGCAGCAACAACAACACGAGTTGAATTTTACTTTTCATTTTGCCACGAATATATTTTATGACTTTTATATTGGTATATATTTAATTATATCATAAAGTATTACGCTCTGCATATGAAAACATATGAAACTTTTCCCGTTTTGCCATTAAAACCTGCCAATTCCATATCACCGGATTTTTTCAAGCTAACTCGTTTGCTCTGTCACATTGTCATAGTCGAGGCGGGGTTGCAGTTGCGAAATTCAAAGTAATTAAAGTACCATTCCACTACTCTGGTTGCAATCTCAAGTACCAGAAATCTCGATGAAATCTCTTTAGAAAAGTTTCCAAGAAATTTAATACTTTCATTTTGAGATAGACAGTAACAAGAAGTCTTTATGGAAATCTTTGTTTTACCTCAAAATGGTGTTATATATATAACATATTTTACACGCAACTCAAGCGTATCTCCGTTTTAAGTTGGGTTGAGGGAGAAACAGAAAACGACACAAAATAGCAGAAAACCCACTTTCTTTTTCTTTCTCTCTCTTTGAAAAGTTGATGATGAGGACGTCGTCTTGTGGTCTCCTCAGCTATTCCCTTTTCTCCGAAAACATTGCTGTTGTCATCTATATCATCGTCACTATCATCATTGTCATCATTATCATCATCGTGACAAAAATTGTATCTTTCTAAACTCCTTTTGAACCTAGAAGCAGCAGCCTTGTCGTCTACATGCATGATATGCATTTAACCACTATCACACTGCACAACTATGACTTCTGTTGTGTGGCAGCAAAGCATACGTGGTGGTGGAAGAGGGCAAAGTTTTTGTTAGTTGCTTACTTTTATTGTATAAAGCGACATAGAATGAGTGTGTGCCTCTTTCTCGTTTCTCTGTGACTTTGCTAATGAGAGTATAAAAAGTTGAGCAGTCACCGCATAATTTTACTTCTACATTTCCTTTTTATTTACTACTACCACTGCCGCTGCTACAACTATTCCTTCAAAAGTCATATTTGCATATATACATAAAGAGAGAGAGAGGGGGGAGAAAGGCGGAGGGAAAGAGTGAAATTCTTCTGCCACTGATGCACTGGTTTTAGCTAAGGAATGACTTGCGCCAGTTTGGGCACATAAGATTTTAATTTAAAATGAATATTCACAGCATGAACTGCGGTACGCCGTGTGTGAGAGTTGCTGTAATTAGTAGCTAGTCACTCTGTGTTGTCAACTATAAGTGTTTGTCATAAGAAACATGTACATGCATATGTGTATGGTTGCACCGCCGGGATCTCTCTGTTTGTTGAAAGCTATCTTTAGGGGTTTCCCCAACATCAAGAGAAAAGAGGGAAATGAAATAGAAAACGAGAAATTTTCTACGAGTACTACCGTATATTTTTTACCCTCCAAATATGCTGTTCTAATGTCAAAAGTTTTATTTAAACTTTTTCTCCTTTTCTTTTTTTGCTTACTATTTACTCTGTGAAAAACAGGAAATCTAAATTAGTTATTGGTTGCAGAGAGCTCGTGAAAAGAAAGGGTCTTTGCCTTTTTGTTCCATTTCTTTAAAAACGTTTTGAGTGGCACCCTTTGTGAATATTGTGCACGAGTCACCCAGCGGGAACAACGGAGGGCTACATTGTGGGACGGAAAATAACCGCGTCAAAATTTATTGTTGCCTTTATTACCTGAGTGAGCTATTAATTCTTTGCTACAGGGCAGACGCTGTCATAAGGTGATATTAATTTAATAGTAGCGGAAAGAGTAATGGCTTCAATTGAGAACTTGAGAAGATACAAGAAAACTTTCTTATAACCGCAACGTTTGGTACAGTTATATCATTCAAGCTACAGCAAAGCTTTCATTGCATTCCACAGTAGAGAGGCAGGGTGACGGCCAATACTCTTTATAGTCGTTTTGGTCCTCTTTTGTCTCCAGTGTGGATAATACGATCCTTGTAAAAAAGTAGCTGTTTGTGTTGTTGTACAGACACAACATTCCATAAACATCAACACCCTTTATTTAGCATTTCTCGACACGAAGATTGGACCCAAAAAATCTTGTTTCTTGTTCAAAGACGCTAAGAGCATCTCGTAACGACAAGTAACATTATTGTTTCTCGTCGGCACTGAAAAGACGGAGAGTGTGTCGCGGCTAAAAAAAATCAGTTACAAGGATTTTCCTATATAAACAGCACTTCATATATACACACAACTTTTGCGGTAACATTTGTGTAGGACATTACTACCACTACTTGCTGCCACCAGCACCACACACACACACATACCAAGTTTACTGAAGGGTCGCAAGAGACTAAAAACTTATGGTCTTCAGCAGTAGGAATAGAATTGTGTACATGCATATGTATGTTCCCTGTCTAGGGAGAAGAGAAAGGAAACGGGTTTGTGAACAAGAATGTCATAAGTTTCTGTCATCCGTTTTACAAATTAAATCTGCTTTGGTCGGATCCTCTCTTGCATAGTCAATAGGATAGGAAAAAAGGAACAAGAAAGAAAAGTTGTGAAGTAGGGGATTGGGATGATAGCATATGCAATATACAAATACAGTCAAGGCATCCATGCAAGTGTGTGTGTGTGTGTGTGTGTGTGGCATCAAGAGCGATTCTTGGCATCCGTTTTTAATATACATTCCGTGCGTACATTCATGCAATGTGTATACAATAATAATATGAGAGTCGTCGTCGCCTCGATTTTCATATCATAATCATATGCATCACCACCAAGCCAGCTTTCAACTTTCTCCAAAAACACACTGTGAAAAGAGGATGCAAGGGAACGTCATCTGAAAAATGTCATAATCACCACCAAGCCAGCTTTCAACTTTCTCCAAAAACACACTGTGAAAAGAGGATGCAAGGGAACGTCATCTGAAAAATGCGCTATATACTTTTAAAACAATGATGCTCATCTATTCCTATTTGTTCATTGCCCGTTACTACATAATGCGAAGCTCTTGATGATGATGATGAAATTTGCAGATGCTTTCTTTTCTTTTCCTCAAAGATGCTCCCCTAAAAAGCTTTCAACTATTCGGTAGGTTGCCTTGTTTCACTACCAATCTTTACATTTTAAAGCGTGCCACAACATCAAATAGATTGTTTCTTCTATCAATGAAATTGTGTACGATGCAGTTATGAAGATGCTACGTTTGGGTACACACTGGAAGCAGTGCAGTAAGTGTGTTTAGCTGTTACGACTAAAAATCAAAAATACTAACTTGCTCTTATGTCGAGGAGAAGTTTAAAAAAAACTCACTTTAAATATACTCTATTATTATGACTTTTACTCCTTTCAAACATATGTTTTTTTTTCAATTCTCATGTTGATGTACCCCATTCTATACGGCTTTATATGACTCTGTTCAGAAGAAAAGATGTGTGCAGTAAGGACGTCTAGACGACTACTAAATCTAACCAGACGAGCGACTCTCATACATATAAATGAAAGGATAAGGAGGAGATATTATGATACACGTTGGGTTATTGAACTAATGTACATCGTCATCACTATCACTAAATAAATATGTATCTTTACTACAGGAATGTTGTTACCTACCACCATGCAGGACATTTTTGGATGTGATATTAGGAAGTGTATATACACCTATTTTACTGCAACAAACGACGGTCATATAACCGATAGCTTTAATGGTAATAACAACGTCATGCATAGTAAGAGACTGTGACTATAGTTTAATGGATTTTCCGCCTTATTTTTTCTTCTTTTCTTTTGCAATGAGCAACAATACAGGAGACCCTTATTCTTTTTCCTCTTCTTACTTGCTCATGTGTGTGTACTTATTCGAGATCCTACTATGAGGGGACTAAAGAGCGTTTTCTATTACTGAGCTGTAATACTTTGTCCGTAGGTGTATGGTGGCAGTGCTGTGTAGCAGAGGAGAAAGCAATATTAATAATAATGTCATGTTGGCTAAGAAGGAAACGAGAAAACCAAGAGGAAAATAGACTATTTGGATGGACGGGGGCAGGCTTTTCCCTCAAAGGAGTAAAACCTACCAACACCACCACTCTCTTTCCAATTATATCTGTACATTTCGGAATGAGACGGCAGACGATGGAAGCACAGGAGTTATCATTACGATCGTCCTGTTTTGTACATCTGTCTGAGCACATAAGACGTATAATAATGTTTCACATAGATTGTACTCAAGGATTTTTTGTAAATGGGGAATTCTGTGGAAAGGGTATGATTCAGTTAATGATGATGGCAGGGATGATGACAACTACTCTTTTAACTGGATTTTCTCTTCCTGCATGATATCATACTAAAGGCTTTGCTGTTTGTGAACGCACGTGTCTTTGAAAGTAAGCTTTCATATTATCTAGATAAAGAGAGGACAGGTACTACATGTACCTAAGTACACACTATCATCATAACCCCGTAACGGTGGAATATCATTATCGTAGATTTTCTTTACAAGATTGTATCTGCCAAGACTGAATGTTCAATGAAGAAAAAAAACCAAAAAAATTATGTGTGTGGTGTACCTATTTGAATTTTGAATTAGACGCTGGAACAGGAAAAGTGTGCATGTATCTCCTCTCTATTGAAACAACTTTCCCGCCTGCTTTCCGACGAACTTCAACCTGAGTTGTCGAGAAAAAGCTTCATAACAAAAGATTGCTTCTGGTGGTGGTAAGTTCCCTTTCCTGTCACTGCCATTAATGCCTCGACCGCTACAATTATTGCAACATGGGGACTTTCACCCACATCATTTTCTGCACTCCCTCCCTCTCTTTACAATAACCAAATGCATATTACGACGTGGACTAGTTGCTGCACTATTATTACTTCATATCTCTCCCTGCCATGTACCTATTGGCATTTGTATTTCTGAGAGAGAGAGTAGCACACATGAAACCGTCTTTGTTCATCATTTACTTTATGCTCAAAACGTGTGAACCTTCTGTGCTACTTCTGTACACTTTGTAGTGCACACATTAATAAACTTTAACTTACCCAACTTTTGTAGCGGAACTAAGGGAATCTCCGTTTCCTGCCAATGGCACATTTTAACACACCCTCCAAACATGAAGCTAAATTGGTAAAGAGTAGCAAGGCAGCGTAATAACGGGAAGAAGCATTTTGCTGTACTACTTGCGACTACATATAACATCATTTATGTTTCCACACGGAGAAAACTTGAACGGCTCGCGGAAAGACTAAACACCTAATGTCGGTATCATGTTTATGCATTTATACGGCGTTTTTTGATATATATTCAGCTGTATATTTGTACATTATTGGCTCCCATGTTTCTCCATTATCATTATTACCATCACCTCGATTATCGAAACACTACACTACACTCTCTGACTCTGTGCGCGCCCCAGACAATGCTCTGCAAGTGAGCGGGTATGAGGGTTTCAGTTCAGTGAAAAAAAATGAAGCACATCAACCCAGTCAAGTCAACTCGGAGTAAGGCTCGCACAAATCCAGTTTGCATAGGTAGAGTTACTACTGCTGTTGAGTAGAATACCTATTAGTGGATCCGCGAGTATTTAAATGACATAAAAAGGGCTCTCAGGAGTGCTCTTGCGTAAGTAGAAAACTATGTAGAAAGTCGGAACTTGGAATTTATATGAGATTTTCTTGATAAATTCTACATGTTTTTCTTCATTCCTTGTTCCTGGTACAAAATAAAATATCTCGTCTTTAGTTTCATTCGGATCACATGATTCGACAACCGAAGAGAAAATTGCATGTGTACCTAATGCACATTGCGTAATATTTAAAGCATTTTGGCATAAAAAAATATTACCTCAACTGCTTCTGTATTGTTCTACCACCACAGTCAGTCACCACACACACAAACATACCATCGTGTACTATGGAGAGAGCAAGAGAGAAGAGGTCTATCACATGGAAAATAAATGCATGCAACTCAGCACAAATTGGAGGAACCTCCCTAGCGGGCATTTATTATGCATGCGAGTAGACACCGGAGACGGCAACTGCTAATTCCCTTTCGGGTGATTGTAACAGCAAAAAGAGTAGGTATATATCTGCTGTAAGAGAGCCACCAACCAACCACCATACACAGGGAAAGTGTATTCATAAGTGCAGCAGCGAGTTGGACATGCTTTTTTGGAATAATGGCCTAAAGGACACAAAATTTAGAGCTCAGAGTCCAATTACTAGGGACAATCTAGAAAAATGTACACATTTCCTATTTCCCCACATTTGCAAAAACCCATCAAGTTTTGCTGTTTCAATCCTGTAAAACCCTACACGGACTGAAATGGGAGTCGGAACGGAACGAGACACAAAGTGAAGTCCATTTATACATAAATTCATATAGACGATACCTTTTCCTCTGACAGATTCAACTGGGACAGAAAAGCGAACAGAGTGCGTGCTTAGATGTGCTGTACTTATCCCAATTTCCTTCTTCGGTTTTGTAGGCTCCTCTCTTCTCTCAAATAATTTTGCTTACGGCTAGTGGCAATACTAATGCTACTACTGGTAGATGCAACTTTATTATGTACGAGCTGTCCTCTTGATCTTGTGTTTTATGCGAGTTAACCAGAGTCCCAGATACTTTAGCATTCCTCGGCGATCTTGTAAAAAGTTGTGTATGGAACTCGAAACTCCATATCGTATCGTACGATTCACCGCGTCCTCCCTTTCACACCAGCACAAACGCTACAAATTCCGTTATATGTATAAATAATAGCATTAACTTGGAGTTTTACACAGAAGTCGTCAAACGCGTATTAGCAATAGCAGCAGAAGCAATCCCGGCTGCACAAGTAAACATTTGATGGAAATGGGAAGTTGAAAGTAAACGCTTTGAGTGTACGTATTATAAGCATTCCTTCATGTTGATGGCTACGAGTTTGCTTTCTATTTCATAGCATATTCATATCGGAGCATCCCATGGCCATGTGTAGTGCGGTAGCCTGGACGCGCGTACAAGGACAAAGTAAAAAAAACGAGGAAAATAGACCGTAACAATGTACGAGTTGAAGAGAAAGTTAATTTCCAGGAATGGAATTCAACTTGGGACACTAATACAAAAATATCGATGCACATTGTACAACTATTTTGCTACACACAGAGAACGGATTATTTTTCAAAAGAGGGACTCTCTCTCTCTCTCTCTTGCTCTTTTTCTCTTTCTGCTGCCTCCTATTTTAGTAAACTAGTGTTATCATTCACGTGCTAGAAAAAGAGGAAAGCTTGTTTTGTTGTCGGTGTTTTCGCTCTATCCAAAGTAGCAGTTGATGTGGGATAGGGGTGAAAAGAAAAAGTAAGACTTGTTAGAGAATGAATGAAAAAAACAGAGAAAGTATGTAATGTAATAATATGAACGTGCAGCGTGGTTGTAGCGGGAAGCAATACAAGCGGAGAAATTCTATTTGTACCGTGATATAATGATATCCCTAAAATAAAACAGAGAGAAAAAAAACGATAGGATAATAATGTGTAGGGACACTTTGCTATTATTTCTGTATCACCTACTACTCCAAAGTTTATACAGATTAACGTGTGTAAAAATGTACCGTTATGGATTCTTTAATGAGTATAGAAAGTTAGTGGAAAAAAGGAAAAAGTAACGGAAGCAAACGCGGGTAAAGAAAGTGGATTCCAGGTCTTTCCCCTTTTTTCTTTCTCTCTGCAAAAAAAGTCCGATCTCTCTTGTCTGTAGTGTTCATTCATTTGTTCAGCTTTTTGCAATCAGATCGTTGAGATATGCCTGTTCGGGGAAAAAACAAGCTCCGTGTATGGTACGACGTACTACGAAAGTACTAGATACAGTTACTAGGAATAACAAGAATAGTAAGGAAACATGTTACTACTATCCCACTTCCGTCTTCCTCCTACACCGTCTATACTCACTTTCCGTTCCAATACTTTATTTGCCTAGTCGTTCTGTTAGAATCCCTACTAATGCTACATCAAGACGACCTGGGTACACACAGTATATGATGATCATCACAAAACTTTAACTGAAAAGTTTAAGTTTTTATTCCTTGTTTCTGAACAAGGGATATAAAAGCGGAAGAAGAGAGTCGTCGTCGTTGTCGTCATTGTCTTGATCCTCATCATCATCATGATCGAGCCAGAAAATATCCTGGGTTCAGAAAAAAATAAGAGAGCAAGAGCGGATGGGAAGAAGAAATTGAAAAAGCATACGTTTTTGAGAGCAGAGGGTTTTCTCTTATCAAAACGTTGTCTTACTGGCTTTCTGACTAAACTCCTTTTTGACTTTAACTGCCCCATTTCTTCCGTTTTTGCCTCATTTAAGTCACAACAAGATTGTACTATTGGATCAAGTTTTACTGGATTAGACAAAAAAGAGGTAGATGTCTAGCGTGTCGTTTTGCTTATATAACTGCTAACTCATATACAGTTTTTTTCCCTGTCTACTAATGTATCCCGCTCCTTGTTTAAAAGCCTGTATGTTTCTGAAAGAGAATGGTTTTTCTTTGGATATGGAAGTGAATTTTCTTGGCCGCGATATTATTATTATTATCATTATTATTGTCATACAAGTATCTTGGGGTGTCGTCTAATGGCACATTTGCAGAATGAAATGAAATTTGGAAAGTTATACCCATTTTTCTTATGGGGTTCCACGTAAAACTATTATCGAGAGGGAGTAGTCGTGCTGTGCTGGTTAGAGAAAAATATGTTGCTTGTTTAAAAATATAAATGTCGGCGTTGTATAGGTTGTTAGTGGTACAAAGTTCCGCCACTGTTTTCTCTGTAAAATCTTATCATGTCTGCTGTTTACATTGGTAATAATAACTTTTAAACAACTTATTACATCCGAAAGGTTCCTCTTTTCATGCTTTGAGGAAGCCGAGATGAGAGTGTGTGTGTACATTAACATTTACACATGGCAGAGTAGCATTCTCATCATTTTCAGCAGAGCAGAACTCAATACGAAAAACAAGATTTCGTTTTATTATTGGCTTAGGCTTAGTTTCTTTGCTTGGCATCAGGCTTGATAGTAAGCAAGTCAGTGTCACTTAAAACTAGATTTCTCATGATGAGATTTTGGATAAAATCTTAAGTAAACTGTGGAGGGTGGAGGATGGAGGAATCAGGGGAGCATTCTGGTTAAGCAAGTAAAAAACAAACAGAAGGAATGTACAAAAAGTCAACAGAATAGATGCTATCGGGTTATTAACCCAATTTAGGGAAATGGGTATGCTGACATAGAAAAAGTGGACAGATGTTGCAACCATTATTACTTGAACCGCAGTGTGCACCAAGATATATCCACTTATTATTATACGAACGGGCTATGCTATGCTCATTTATGTTTCTGTCTCAGCTTTAATCAGATTAGCAGAGTAAGTATCTGTAAGTACCTACTACACTATTGTGATGGAATTCTATTATTGTCAGTAAACAAGTGGCTGGAAAAATTAAATATAAAATGGGGTTGTAAAGTTTTTAACGTTATTCTGTCAACATAAACTACATGAAGTAACAAATGAGCTGCGTAATTAGGTCACATACATGGGCAAGACGATGAGGCATCTGCAGCCGGAAAGAATGTTTACGTCCGTCTGAATAAACATAAATGCAATATAGAGCGTTACAAATATTTACTTGGAACGGAAATTCTTTCTTCCTCGTTCTTTCTTCATCCCACACACACACGCACACACGGCGTTTTTTTAGACAAAGGAACAAGAAACCCAAATGCTTGGAATAGAAATGAGGGATGAAATCAGGCCTTGGAGTGTCGTAAGAGTGTGACGTGAGTAAGCAAGAGACACAAAGAGACAGATGAGAAATGAGCTTAAAATAAAAAAATGGTTGCACGAGCAAAACTGCTCGTATGTTAGAAAGGAGGGATGATTCTAGCAAGACAAAGAGTAACCGGCTCATTTCACAACGTTTCACAATGATACTTTTCCAGTGTTTCTTACAACTGGCGGGGAAGCCGTCTTATCGCTCCACTCGACACACAACTCAAAGTTTAAACTCGACGACTGCCTCATTGAGCGAGCATCCTCATAATGTGGTTTAACATTCATCATAAGAGTGGCAGCGATAGTAAATGTATGTGCCACATGTGGATGCTGTCTGAAGGGAACAATTTTTAGAGAAACGAAGGAAACGCAAGTGAAGCTTCTTGTAGGCTTCTGTTAGACACACGTATATGGTTATGTATCTTAAGACTCTTTTGCTAGTGTCCAGTCATCCAAGGGCCTTCCCCTATTTTTTGTTGAAATTCCGCACCAACTTAACAGACAAAAGTAATGTGGCCAAGTTTGTTTGGAAGACGATGATGGCACGGCACAGAGCTCGTACGCAGTGCAGGTTTCCATTTTTACAAGTTTTCACTTTAAAAGTTGCCACTTAAAAAACTTTTTAGGTTTTGGAGGCTCTAACGGTATTGTGCTTTGGTAGTCTTCAAGAGTTGTGCATTGTAACCTGAATGAGCCTTGGTATTGTATTGGCGAACTCACGTATAGAGTGAAGAGTTACCGATTATACCAAATGTCCACGGAGAGCATGCTGAGCATGTGGATGAAGCCAAGGCACAATAGCCATGCTTAAAATCCCTAAATCGTTTCATGAAAAGTAGTTTCGGCGTGAGGTAATGGTACTTATATAAATTATACAAGGAAAAAAATCAATCTTTGTGGAGGCGTGTAAAGCCATTTTCCTTCATGGAGTCTGTTCACACTTGTTTGCAAGCATATATACTAGTGGCATAATGTACGAGGCTACCTCTCATTGTTCATGTAGGTTTGTACGTTTACATGTCTCTTTTTTTTAGGATAAACGTGAACTGGGTGCCTTGGGTAGATTCTCTATATGGAGATTACATGTGTGTTACGGTATGGTAGAGAGAGAAAGCATGGAGTACCAAAGTACTTGGAAAAGTTGGACCGTGTCGTTGCGACATATAAAATATACCTTTCCTCGTCTTACGGCTAGCTGCTTTAAGCACTTACTTCGAAGGATGAATCTTACTGTTTTGCTGGTTGATTTAAGAAAAAAGTAGACACATTAGTTGTTCAACACAAGCCTACTTTGGCGAAACACTTTCAAAGTAATTCAGAGAAAGCAAGTTGTACAGAACTATGTTGAAGATGATGATAAACGGGGAAAGAAGATAAAAACCACTTGACGGTACATTGTATCTGATTATGTTTTGTTTGTCTGACAACGGTTCTTTGTTTGAAAATATGTATAGTTGGGAAACAATATCACCGGTGATGTAGGAGGAGCATTAGCAGCAGCGGTAGCAGAACAACAACAAAAGTCACAGATGATGATGAGACAACTAAGTCAACTTTGCGGTCATGTCGCGTTGGAACCAACCTCGTTAGAACAGCAACAACAAGAGACTCTGTTTAAATTACAGAAACAACAACAGCAGCAGCAACAACAACAACTACAACAACAGGGAGATCCAGAGCAGCATCCACATCTTTCCGCCAATAGACTTATTCATTCCGAGAGTTCCTTAACACCTGAGTCTCGCTCCGCGTCCTCTCTCAAAATTTCAGAGAGGGCAAGAAAAAGAAGACGATTTTTGTGCTGTCAAGGTATGATTTTTAAGTTTTTGTCTCAATAATAAATGGCTACAGAGTCTTGTTGCTGTTGTGTAAGCGATTCTTTCAGATTTACGGATTATTTTTTGAGCATGTTGTGTTAACAATACCAGTATTATGCAATGACAGTGTAGACATTAGTTTAATTAAAGATTTAAAAAGATTATTTAGAAATTTTTACAACTTTTAGTATACCATGTATCCGGTATTATATGCTTATGCTACTATTTTGCATTAGCTATTATAATGCCTTGAGCGATATCCATTTTACGAAGATATTACGACATAATGCACCAGTTATGTATATGCATTAAATACTATTTAATGGTATAACGAGCATCGGAACGACTATAAGTTGACACAGAGTGTATCAATTTCTT
>JAHZNB010005619.1:2539-15655 GCA_027744295.1 Callyntrura guangdongensis
TAGGAGAAGGGGGGGGGGTGAAAAAATAAGGATTTATTATTGCCAGTTTTCTGCTTGTTCTTCTTTCGCTTCTTCGCATAATACGTAATAATGATTCTTTGCTTCTTCGTTTCTTCTTCTTTTCGACTCTTGGCTTTTATTTAGTCGGTTGGGTTAGGCATCAGGGATTGTGGACAAAAACAGGATACACCAATGCATACTAGTCATCGCCACAATACATAATCCTGAGAAGGGTGTAGGTTTCAGGTTTAGTTGTAAGTTTGAAGTTGGTAAGGTATACCATTGAATTTTGTATGCACCGTGACATGAGAACCGAAAAATTCACAACTGGAAAGAGAGCCCATTTTAGACTCGTGTAAAGAAAGAAAAAACTTTCTCGGCAGACATGCATGGATAAGTAGGTAGTACGTATTACGTGGTCACGATAGCATTATAGGAAGACTGAGAACTTTATTGTTGAAAAGAGCGACCTTTCGCTTGTAACACCCAACGTATTGTAGCCACTGCTGGGGCGAGCTTGATGAATCATTTTTGGTTTTAAAAGGGACCATGAGCCAGACGGGCGCACACACAAGTCACAATTTTCCCTTGAATGCATTACGACGTCCGCCAGACCAGGTACGCTACGCTGTAACACGGCGAATTTAATTTCCTGCTTGGACTCCTGCTGTTTCATAGGTTATTTTGCATCACCACCGTTTTAAATTATATTACGAACATCCTATTCTATACAACTTGGTACAATAGACGTTATATACGGCTATGCCAGCTCTCTTTCTCTCTCTTCCT
Organism: Callyntrura guangdongensis; assembly: GCA_027744295.1. Classification (NCBI taxonomy): domain Eukaryota; kingdom Metazoa; phylum Arthropoda; class Collembola; order Entomobryomorpha; family Paronellidae; genus Callyntrura; species Callyntrura guangdongensis. The sequence continues at coordinate 3,329 of JAHZNB010005619.1, forward strand.
CGCTAGCTGAGGAGCTCACATGCTCATTTTTCCGAGTGGAGCCGCACACTGGGAGAAAAGAGTCCCATTTTGTATTATATTGTCTGCTCTCCTCATATTTCACGCTTCTCCTGATTAGAATGGAATAGCGGGAAAAAGAAACACGGGAGAGGAGAAAGAAGCAGGAGCGTTATAGTTCTCTTTTGCTTTCACGTTGCGTTGTATCACAATTTTAACAAAGTGGTTGCCCTCTTTCTTCGCTGTTCTGGTCATGGATGTAGAAATAGAGATGGACTTGCCAACTTTTGTAATAATCTAATGAAAATGAACAATGTAATGCCAGGGAACAGGTTCGGGGTGGTAGTGATAGCAGTGGTATGCGGATTTAATATTGTGTGCACATTACCAGTTTGTCTAGGGATGAGTCGAGTATATCCTAATAATACACTACATTTATTAGACGAAGGTGGGCTATATCGTGAACATCATCATTGCTTCTTGGTAGTACAAAAGGAAAAGATGAATGTGGTAGCAACAATGTGGACTGAGGCCTATCTCGTGTTACGCTGGAGCTAGTAGGGCTGCTTAATTGTGAATATTAGATCATCTCTGGCGGCTTACATAACTTTATCCGTTTCTTTCCTTTTAATAACAGTCCGCGAGGAATCATGTTCATACTACTTGCATACTATATGCATTTGATACATATCTACAAGAAGACAAGAAAGCGACTTGTATTACACACCATAACAAAGCGAAAAACATGGGAAACGATCATTTATTTGTAGGGATATACGCATGTACACGATATGGAGCATAAAACTAATCAAAAAACTACTCAAACCATTTTTCTTTACGAATTTTCTTGCAGAAAATGGTAGTTTACACGGTATATGAACCTACAAGAAAAGAAAGAGCAAAGGTCATGAAACTGTGGACTTGACTATTTTTTGGTATTTTTTGCAAAGAATTTGGCGAGAATGTGGATTCTATTGGTATGCAATTCTTTTGCTTAGAGTATTCCAGAACAGATCAGTTGTAGTGAAGCAGAGTGTTGTGTGCAAAGAATATTAAGTTAACCGATATATTGTCCTGAAAAATCATTTCATGATGCAAGAGAGAAAATATTCGCTGGGTTGATAAGTGTACAACAGCGTAGAAATATATATCTTTTCAATTCGTAGAATTTTAAGCTTTTGTGCTTGCTATGGTGAAATAAAACGTAAAAAATGATCTTTTGTGAACGAAAAAAATGTAAAGGCTGCAGTGAAGAAATGGCTAATTTCCACTTAGCAAAATAGATTAAACATAACGAAAAAACGATAAAAAAGTTAACTATCTGTTTACTCTAAACCAGTTGAAAGCTTAGCATTTGAGTGTAAATAGTACAAAGATTATGTAATTCTCTTGAAGACCGTCGTTTCTGCCAGTTTACTGTCTGGAAATGACGAGAGGATGAAACATACTTATTACTGGTAATAATGGGAGAAAACTTGTAACGATTGGATATAAAGGACGTTTTTCGTCTTGTGGTTCATTGCTGAGTAGTCAAGTTCGGCAGAATTTTGTTGTGTGTTGCTATTACTGTAGTGCTTTCGAGCTTTATACAAACGTTTTTCCATGTTGTCGTCATAGTTTCTTTTACACTCAATTTCATTCCCTTTTCAGAGAAAACAGATTAGGTGCGATTTAAAAACAAGTCTGTTTGGCTGACTGGTGGATTATATGTGTGCAGTCGAAAATCTACAGAGTAATTTTTTTGCTGTTTTGTCGATGATCTAGAGATTTTACTATAGATTTGATTACATTTTTTCTGGCTATCTGCTTGCTTCTGTTGCTGTTTCGTATATAAAACGACTGATGTTTTCGACACGTTAATATTGAATTTGAGCTTCATCAGATACAGCAACATGCTAGACGTGTTTCTTTTGCTACTAAAATAGTAGAGAGAGAAAAAAAACGTCGAAAAAGACTAAAAGTTAAAGTCTGTTGGTGACTTTTTAGTTGAGCTTGTCATTGTCGTCATCTCAATTTTTTCTCTACTCTCCACACTTTTCGTAGACAAAATAACACAACAACACAACTGCTAGAACATCCCAACAACAGCAGCAGTGGTAGTGAGAGATGTACAGAAGGAAAAATATTATAGGCAGCCAATTGTTCTGTTCTGCTTCTGTTGCCGTTACACACTCCACTAGTCAGTTTTTGTTCTCTCTCTCTGACTCTGACTGTTTTGAAGTGTCAAGTCAACTGGAACGAAACAACAAGACAGGAACAAGGGAACGACATAATATACAACGATTCTATGACAATGACGGCAACAGAAACACACTTCCGCTTTATTTCCATTTGGATGGTAGGTATATCCCACAAAAGTCTACAAACTGTGCTTAATCTGTTTATTTCTCTGTTGTCACTGTAGCTAAAAATATACAAAAAACCTATATGGAGGACAAAAACAAGTCGGGGAAAAGCTTCACACACAAGTGATACAGCCGAGAAATGAACATGGTACAGTGCTTTGCTTAACATTATTGTCAGTTCCTCGGTACTTTTTCTCCCTCCCCCCCTCTCTCTTTCTAAGCTATGCCATTTGTTGTTCATAAATTGAAGTGACGTCAGCGCAAAATATATTGTCATCGTGACATCAACGCCACCACTGCACTACCACGAAACCCAAGATTTCGCGCTGTCAGAGAAACCTTTCGTTAAAAGCAAAGATATGTCAGGTGAAAGTTTCTGAGAGGAAAATAATGGAAAAGTTCTTCCGACTGGCGTAAGTTCCTGCACATCCTTATTATGAGTATTTAGAGAAGTGGAATTTGGATTGGAAACGAACTAATTAGCTGGATGTAGGAAGAGTCAAACTTTAAAAAGCTTGAAAGGCCTATGTATCTGTCGACTACTGTGTGTTGGCTCGAATAAGGTAATAATAAAGATGAAAATGAATATTACATATGATGTATGAATAGAAGATTATTAGATAAAGCCACTTTAATATTTATATGTCTCTGATGGTGACAATAATGATACGCCATCATGAGCTTGTGCCGTCGTAGGAAAATGCATGCATATTTGCAAATAAAAAACTTTGAAGTTTGTTGGTTTGTCATTTGCGAGCTACACTTGTGTGTCCCCGTCAAGTCAAAAGTTTACGATCTAATTTAGGAATTTATGCTTTTGACTCTTAACTCCACTCTTCTCAAGTTTCCATCCCCTCGTTATTTCGGGTACTCTAGTTATGAAATCTTCCATCTGTGATAGCATTAGATTGTGACTTATGAGACATCAAAAACATTTCATTATGTCAAAATTAGGTACTTACATGATAAAAGCTAAAGTTGAAAGTATTTTTGTTATGACCTTAAATACAATCTTTTAGGTACATATTTTCTGTTAATCTTATTATGCAAACTAGATAGGGTAGCTGAAGAAGTGACAACCCCGTTTTTCAGAGAGATTGTGTAGACACTTTTTCATTTAAAATTCGATGCTAATGTATTTGACACTCACACAGAGTGAATAGAAGTTACTTTTCAAGTGCGCTACAGTGCACTCTTTGCTTTCTCTCTTTAGTTAGCAGTACCTTATTAAAAATTTGTGTACAGAGAGCCCATATTGTAATACAAAACGTCATGCTGCTACTGAAAATTGGATATTTACTGATAACCGCAAGCTGATGTTGATATGGCTATAACATACGATTAGTATGCTGTAAGTACCTGTGTCTCAGGTCGGAAATCGTCCACACGCCACTACCAAAGTTTAATTGAGAAGGAGAACAACATGTTGCCTGAAATTGCAGTTTCGTTTGAAGAGGTCGTGTCATCGTCAAACAGTCAAAACTAAAAAGTTTTGTACTCTGTACTTGTCATGTTTACGTCAACCGAATGTACAGTAGTGCAAGTGGCGGTGTTGGTGCATGGTTACTAAAGAGCCAACGAATGACAGGCTACTTATTGTTAGCGCTTTATCTTATGTAGGCAATCAGAAAATTTAATGTAGGAAAGCAAAGTACATTGAATAATCAGTAATCATGGATGTGCAATTATTCTAGCTCGTGTGTATGAATTTGCAGTAGTGTACATACCATGTACCAGTACGTGGTTGACACGGGGTGGAGTGCAGATGGACAGAAAGTTGTAATGAAATACGTCCAATTTTACATCAACTTTCAATATTGCATCCCCTGTCACTAGCAATAAACAGTATTATACATCGTATACACTGGTGTAAAAGTATTTCACGTGTTGCCTGTCTGACAGTATTCATTTTATCAATTAGCATAATGTTACTATTTCTGATGACATCACGATTACATATGGGCCGCATGGGTAGGTACAATGGGCTAAAAAGCTTCTCACGCAATTATAATCGTCATCGTGATCATCGCGTTCATACATGATATACACAAACATGTCCACATAGTTTACGTTGATAAATTAGATGCTCGTGCAAAATACATGACTAACAATTCGTATATGGTTGTTATAAGCATATGTGTACAATTTCGTGTAAGTGAAAAGCTCAATAGAGAAATGATACGGAATATTTTCCAAGTTGCTGTAGCAAATAGACTCTGAATTGACAAAGTTTTAGAATTTGATAGTTACAACTGCGTAGCAGCATTTCCTGCATAGCAACTGAAAATAGAAGTAGTATTATTTTTGCATGGACAGTCTCAAACCATTTAGTACACTCACCACACGGTTACAAAGACACGCTCAAATAATCATAAAAAACCACGGTCAATTCGGTAAAACCATCAAGCTTCTTCCTCTCCCACTGCTTCTCCGACCGGTAAATATGACCAACAAATTCTGCAAGTTGTCGAGTACATTTCAACGTAATTAATATTAATATGCACGTCCGCCCGCTTACGAAAATGTATAAACTGTCAGCCATCGGCTAATACATTCCCATATTATTACATGGATGTATAGTTGTTTATTAATAAACAAAAACCGTTATATCCAGATGAACCTATCGACGTGTTCAGTTTGTCGGTTTGTATAAGCGGTTAAGCGAGAGGTTTATTCAGGAAATGAGAAATTGTTTAATGGTAAATGAAAGAAATTTTCCTCAGGGTGGAACATTGGGCATATTGTAGTTGTGAGTTCTCAAGTATCAAAATTCGATCTGCCGCTGCTATTTTACGAGGTTTGTTTTGGAGCATTTTATGGTTTAATAGTTTGTACAGGAGTGGTTACAATTTTACGTTTGAGTAAATGTTTCTTTTTTTGAAAAGTTTGTAAAATTACAGGGAAGAATAAAGGGCCTGAAAATGTTACACAATTTAACTTTACTTTACGAGGGCCAGAGGGGCCCGTAAAAATGCTAAACGGTGATACGACGAACAACACACCCCTCCACCACGCTCCCACAGTACGGTGTAACGCTCCCGAATAACTAGTACGATTACGATGATAACCATTTTAAAACGAAATATCGCGTGTCTCCTCTATTATTTCTTGAATTTTCACTACTATTATTACCTATTTACATTCTACACATAAAAGCGATCAAGCTTTTACTTTTATAGCAGATAGGAGCTCACCATTGGTAGTACACAAGATCTGGAGGAGCGGTATCGCCCATACAACGATGAAATGTGAAAACCTTAAAATTATTTTTGTTTTAAGAAGCTTACATGCAGTATAAAACTACATTTGGTGTGCTGCTCTGTTTTTTTCGTTTGATTTTAAAAGTTTAATAATGCTGGTGATAGTTAGGTGGGAGGTTGATGGGGTGGTTTATTTATTCGCTGGAAAATGGTGCCGAGGCGGGAGAATACGGAGGAAACATGCAATTTTCCGTTTAAAATGGTAAATATGTAATGTCATTGGAAAGTTTTTGTTTTTGTTTTTGAATATGGTAGGAAGGAACTAGTAAAATGTGTTTGATCAAGAGAGAAAGCGTGTATTATAACGGGAACTTACTAAAACGCCAACTAATAATGAGTTGGACTGTTTTTCCTCTGTTGTACCCGACACTTGAGAGCAGTTTACGATAATAATTTTTCAGACGTAGTAAAATCAGGAAAAATGGGGAAGTTGAAACGGGGATTTGCATGTGTGTTTCTGTGTATCGCTTAATTCCCGCCAGCAGCAGGAGACAGTCAAGCATTAAAGTAAAATACACGAATTAAAGAGTTTACTTTTAGTAAATTAATTAAAATGTTGCTGTGTTGTTTTTGTTGCGTTGCTCTCTGCTTAAATAAATTGTTTGATCTTGATCCATCTCCATTAATTTCTCTTGATAGGAGGATCCTGATGACGTGATGATGACGATGAATAAATGAATGTTTGAATAAGTAAATAATGCTATTAACTCCGTAAACATCCCGTCATTTCTCATATTTCATGCTTGAATTACTCAAGTTGCTGTGCTGATGCTGCGGCAGGAAAACGGAGTTTCTACGAGACTTTCTATGATGTGATCAGATTGTTATTTTTGATTCAATTTCACACCGTCGTCGTCGTCGTTGCAGTAGTTATTGCTGTGTAACGTACTCTCTCAGTCCCAGACGCAAAGTCAAATCCACAGTGGAAATCCTCCAAGTTTTTCAGTTGAGCGGATAAAATGAAAATAATGAATTGAGCGATGCTCCAAAAATGAAATGGATAAATGCTTTTTCACTAGAGTGAATGTATCAAAACTTCTTTCTGAAAGTTAGTGATAAATAAAATGTGTACGATTGACTGCAGACAGACGAGTGAGAGAGAGAGAACTGTCTGCTGGAAACCCAGTAACGATTCCCTCACCGCATTGGTCTGTCTGTGTCCCAAAACGACTCTTTCCACTGCTGCTGATGACGAGTGAAGCGATCCATCCATTCGTGTAGTCTTGCTCTTATTCAGCTTACATGATTCCGTGTGCAGTGGAGAAACTGAAAAACAGAACACTCCGACGAGGAAACGGAGAGAGATGAGAGGAATATTCTGATGATCATGATTCATTAGCAATTTTCACTACTTACTTTTATCATTAGTTTACGTTATCATCAGGGAAATCTCTGAACTTGACTCGCTCTGTGCAAATGCCATCGCGATCACCCTCTCTCTATCTCTTTTGCTACTCAACCCGGACGATGACGACAATGATGATGATGATGGTAATGAGTTAACTTGGGCATTTTGTAGATTTCAAGGGAGATCTCAAGCGAGCAAAAGTGAGAATGATACAAGCAAGGTTTCTACTTATAGCGTGTACTGCACACCAAAAAAGATAATGAATTGTGTGTACACTGCGGCAGCAGCGGAGTAGTAGTCTTAACGGGAAAGGTTGATTATGAAATGAATAGGATGAATGAATGTGCGTATTCATTTATTCCAACAACTCGGTTGCTTGATTGATGATCCAAGACGAAAAGAGGCAGGCTGGCTGGCAGGAGATAGGCATGCAAACGGCGGCAGGCAGGGGAACTGAGAAAAGCTGAGAAGCAACGGGAGAGGGACAAGAACAGGAAAGGGGGAAGGAGAGAAACCAGGGTGGAAAAAGGTACACACATAGTCAACATTCCATGTGCTCTCTCAACATCGTGTGTGTTCCATTACATTTTTTTTCGTTTACACACACAAGATGAATCAATACACGAGGAAACCTATAATAATAAAAACAAGCGTCGTGTATGCATCTAATTAGGGGAAATAGCGCGTTATCAAATATAACCTTATCGTGCGTCGTCATCATAATTAACCATTTTTCTTCGTAGTTCATGCATAAACAAACAATGACAAAACTTGGGCATAGCACACAGTAGTTCGCACTATTAATTATGTTGATGCATGCTATTACTGAACGTATTTATTTAGGCACTGCACTGGCACTCTCTGTGGAACCCGTGGAAGGGCTTTTGTATGCGTAAGTAGCAGGCACCACTACAGATAGTAATACTTACTACAGATATGTGGATAGAAGGATACGGCTGTAAAAGTGACGGAAATGTCTAAGCTGGCCAAGTGCCACAAGGATGATGATGAGACCGGATGACGATGTAACTGTATGTGTGTGTATTTTGTATTGTTGAATTTTGCGTCAGTGGAGCCTTTGGAATCCATTGTATTATTATTGTAATGACGATGACGACGGAGGAAAAGTGCTTGTGCACTTTAGTGAACACTACTGCTGTTATGCGCGAACGATAAAAATGTACAGTTGTATAGAGAGCGGCTGGAACAAATCCAAAGGTTCCGCTACAGCTCTCTCTCTCTCTCTCTCTCTCTCTCTCTTGCTTTATTGTTTTGAGCTCTTTTTTTGCTCAGAGCGCGACTCCTTTTTGATGTACAGGAAAAAGTGTATCTCTTAAAAAGTGAATGCAGTATCGCTTTTTGCTTAAGAGGGAGTAGTGGAGGGATACAAAAAATCGCTTGGAATGAGTAGGAAAATGACGATGATGATAATGGGCTCCTTTGTGTGCAATATTGAATTTTTAGTGGGCTTTGCATCTTGCTCTGCGGCTGGATTTAATGGCAACGGATGGAATGAAAGTTGAAACAATGGATTTTCTCTAGTCTCTGTCTTCCTCGTTGTCGTAATTCCGCCATCGTCGCGAGTCTGTTATAGAGAAACCCGGGTAGTATTATGCGGCACGTGGAAAGTAAATAGTTATTGATCGCTTATCATTTTCGTGTAAAATTGAACATTAAGCTATATAAATGAGCATACATTAAGCCTTTGTATGGCAAGGAAAAAAGTCAAGTTCATTGCTGGGCTTTCTTTATTAATGCTCCTGCTGCTCGCCTCCTGGTCGCCGGAGATAAGTAACTTTTTTTGAATATAAGCAATTCATAATGTCAATGGCAAAAATGAACGTAATATTGAATACTTGGGCAAAGCACAGGCATTTTTTAGTGTATCTCTACGGGCTGTAGGGAACGTTCCATAAATGAATGCGAGCAAAGTGCACATTTATTGCAGTGGTAGGCTGCATTATTATTGCTATTATGAGTACTATCCAAAATAATAATGGGATCTCGTATGACACTGTTATGAAGACACTAGTCACCACTGCCGCCACCGCCATCCCAGATTAGTTTTGAGAGTTTTCCTTATTTTTCCCTTTTTTTGTTGACTTGAATTGAGTTGGCACTCGCCTACTATAATAAAAGCTCCGTAAAAGAAACAAAAGACACAAAAAACCTCAAAAAGTCAGCTCCACACCCTAAAATAATAAAAAGAATGCAACAATGCACATTATGGAAAAGGGCAACTGTAAAAACAAACAAAACTCTCGATAATGTAGAAACTACACAGAGAGCGAGAGAGAGTCATGTCGTATAATATATTAAACGTTTCATACATTTAATAATATATTTGTATACCCAGTGCACAAATAATGTAGAAACTACACAGAGAGCGAGAGAGAGTCATGTCGTATAATATATTAAACGTTTCATACATTTAATAATATATCTGTATACCCAGTGCACACTATAATACGTAAGCGCTCGGCGTTTTTTTTTGTTAGGAAATGTTCTGGCAGGATAGATGGAGCAACGTAAACTTTACCAACGCAACCGCTCATATACTACATCCATGTAGTAGTCTAGCGTACGCTCTGCACAGCTCACAGTCTCACGAAACTTTTCCTTTTTTCTCCATCCCTAAAATCCTCTGTTCTATTATAAATAAGACGACCGTATGTGTGTAGTGTGTGTTTTGGTATAATACAGCCCGATTCTGGGTGCGTTCCCCTCAGTTTTCCTCGAGACTTTGTGGAGTACATGTCTTACCGAGCAGGACGATCTCGTTCGTTCTCTATCTTTCTACCTTGCTCTCTGTCAGCAGCAAACCCAGTCACTTTCTTACTGACTTTGTATACACAGTTTATCTGACTTGACTAGTTCTGTTTTCAAATCGGAACACAAAAATAAACAACTCTGTCTTTTGTTTTTACTCACGCTTTACCTTCTACTCTCTTTCGGTGCACACACACACATAGACACTCTTACGAACGTACGCGTATCGTGTACCCACATTTAAAGTGTAAAAGAATCAGAAAAAACGTATGACATTGGTTTGTTCGTCTGCGTGCATGTGACTGTGTGTGCCTGTCTCCATGAAAAGTTTATCAACTTTCACTGTTGCTTACATACTCACACCGGGAGACATGATAATACCACCACACTTGCAAGACAAGATTGGTTTCTCTTCAGGTTCATACGGTGTGTACAATATTACTGTTGCTTACGTACAATATTAGACGGCGAGTACATAATCATAATAATATTACACGTGTCGTGTTTGAATACCACACACGGTGTGTATCTGTGTGTTTGCGTGTGGTAAATTGTGTGGTTACTATTTTGTTTGTCTTGTTTCCAGCGTGTTGACTCTGTGACAAAAGAGACATTTGGGAATCTCAGTGCAAGACGAAACATACAGAAAACTCTGGTGTTGTGTAACAACCACAAAAGCTATAGTAGTTGTAGTTGAACTAGTAGTAACAGTTACAGACGCGCAGTGCCCTATTACTTATTCATCCAGCAGCCCTTCTTCTTCTCCGGCTTGCCTCGTTTTTTCCCTACCTGCTGTCTTGTTTTTCTGCTCTACAAACAAATAACACAACTCCTTGGCGACTTTTGTTGAAAGGGAGGCGGATTGGCATGAAAGAAAAGAAGAAAAAACGGTAAAAACGTTTGTTTGTGAAAAAAAGGACTCGAAAGAAAAAACAAATATTTGCCAATAATCTACTTGCTTACAGTCCACCATCTGTGAGAAGCCCCGGCATCTGCAATAAAGCAACAGCAAATGTCGTCGTATACCAGACGGATAAAAATAGAGGGGAAAACGACAAAGAAAGTGTTCCAATGGGACGATAAACGGCCGTACATTGTACAGGTGAAAATAGCTCAATGTTATTCCTTTGTTATTGCTCATTGCTCTTATTGCATACACACGCATACACACGATCATTGTATTGCATACTAGATATAATTAGCTGTCTTTCCTTTCCTGAAGCCCTCGCTTGGTTCAAAGTTCATGTAGATTGTATGTTTTACCTTGTAAGAATATAAGAATGAATTATATGTGAATGTTCCCTCTACAAACAACGAGAAGGGAAATGTAGTTTTTTTTTTTACAAAAAGTAGATGCAATTTCGTTCAGCTGTTGTATAGTACAATCTTTATTATCCAGGAAGATATCCACTTCCGTCTTTCTCCGTTTACATTGCACCGGGCGTAATAATAATATTGCATTTTCTAGATGAGACACGAGGATGATGCTGGTGAAGAATAATAAGAGAGGAAGTGAGAGTTGAGATAGGTGGCATGAGGACGTTCTAGACGACTTGAGCCGACGAAGAAGAAGAAGAGGTGCTCTCTTCGTACAAAATCATCTTGAAAAGGAAACCGAGCGGAAAATTAGCTTTTCCTTCTTTTCTTTATTCCACTTGGTTGTCTTGTTCTCCTTCAACGTTTACTCTATCATAAAAAAGCCAGGCTAAACTACTCATGTACTTTGCATATATCTACCGAAAGAGATATATTTATACGTCAGCTATTTTTTGGGGGAAACAGATACACACATAAGCATACATAGGAAGCAGGTAGGTTTGTACATTGATTCTCCCCTGTGATTTTTCCTCATTGCCCTTCTCTCGCTCTCTTTCATACAGGTCTCGTTAAGCACATATTTGCCTACACGCACAAAAGCATGTCTCTCTTCTGTCGATAAAAAAGACAAAAAAAAAACTCACTCGTGCTCTGTGTATCCGTGTGTAGGTTCAAAGAGGATCGTTAAAAGGAATCTGGTTAGCCTCTATATTGGCTCTTCAGCTTTCTTTTACCTTCTCGACATCTTCCTTCTTCCAGTTTAGGATTTTTAAATGTTTCCACTTACTGCCAACATCCGTTTTGAAAAAAGGAAACACAGAGCATTGAGACAAGTTTTTTTTCTCCCTCTCTGTCAGGCAGGACCTTTGTAAAGAACACTACTACTGGTACAAAGTAAACTGTGGGAGTTTAACTGAAGTGGAAAGGTAGAAAAAGGGAAGAAATATAAGAGTTGCGGCTACGTCAGCAATCGTACTGTATAAGACTTGTTGTTGTCTTCTCTCTCTCTTTATATCCCCAACTATGCTCTCCCGATTGTACTTCTCTCAAGTAGCATTTTTTTCTGCAGAGAGAGCGCACACTTGGTACTATTGTATCATTTCAGTGGAAAAAAGATTTGAATTTCGACTCACGTCTAGTCCATTTTCTCCTTGCCTTGCTTGTTAGTAATGGATGGACGATTGTAAGCAGAGAGAGAGAGAGAAAGAGAAAGCTAGAAAAAATAAGAAATAGGCAACGGTAACGTTAGCGCACAAATAACGTACAGTTTAGAATTCACAATCAGGATTTC
>JAHZNB010005620.1:0-26333 GCA_027744295.1 Callyntrura guangdongensis
CATACGTAACTGCGAGCGGTTTTATTGTGTCTGTGTAATTCCACTGCACACACAGGTACCAACGTAAAGATAACAGACTGACGTGAAAAAAATGAAATGTTAGGGCTGTTAGAGATTCATCATCCCTACAAGGTTATTTGCTTTGCGTAACGCCGTAAACAACATGTATGTACACATTTTCATTGTGTGGGTTTATTGGCACCTTCGGCAGTGAAACCAACGATTACCATCTTATAACTCATAAAGATTCCATAGACTTTCATTTTTTTAGTTAAATAAATGAATGAAAATTGAAGCGAACAGCTGAATAGTTAGAATTAATGTCGTTCTAAAAAAGTAAGGGTAAAAAATTTGGGCCTTACGAGAAAAATCATACTTGTATGTTATGACGCATTTCTTGTTACTGAAAACGTCCGTCACAACTTTGCGGGTAACTACCTACTAGAGGGTTGATGTTCTATTTGTGTTTCGCTATATAGATATCATGGCCGGACGTACAAATTCCAGGTGCAGGGCTAAATTTAAAATAAAATTACTTGTTGGCATACAGACAGCTTTAGATTTTTGTATTCCCTTTTTGCATGCCTGCCACCACCTGCTGCTCAGTGGACCATTACTTGTCAGTAATCATCAGTAATGCATTTGTATTATCATTATACAGGGAAAAGTGCAATTAGAAGGTACAGGTGTAAGTGACACAAAGGAATCGGAGAAGAGAGGAACGATGTACTGTAATTGCCATTGGAAGACATGGCGAAATTACAAATTAAAAATGAGTTACACACTTTGTTGGAAGTTGGAAGGAGGTTTTTTCATCATCACTGCTCTGCTTGTTTAAAAATTTCTCCTCAACTGTACGGCTTCCTGCTGCTCACCTTGCATCCGCAACATTTTTTGCGTCCAGATGTTTTAATTTCACTTGCACATTTTTTTAAGGTACAAAACTAGAAACCCGTTTATCATCACTTATGACGGGGTATGGAGTAGTACAAGTGATTGATTGTATGCATAGTTTTTCAATGTTTAGTACTAAAAATATTCTTTAAAAAATTTGTCTGAATACGCTACAATTTAGCAATTTGAGGTGTACCTCTCTTCACTCTCTTCAATCAAAGTGACGACGGGAACGTCGTAACGTCATCATGAGGAGGACACCAATAGAAGTTGCAGTTGTCAGTGATGAAATGTGATGTACCTTTGTGTGTACATAATGCGTTCTCAGGGAAATAGAAAGGCACATCTCTTTTATTTACCATTGCTCCATTGCTAAAGCGTGCCGGTTTACATGCACACCTCCTAATTATCATGTGTACTGCACTCGGGGTTCTTCTTACTGTGTGCATACCTGTATTCATAAGATGGCTATTAACAACTCAGCATCCCGAGCAACTTTTTTTTAACATCGCCTTCATACAGATTCACTTTTTTCTGAAAGACGAACTTCAAATTCAATCTTGACTTGTTTTCTTATTGAAAAATAAATTGTTCTTTATTTGCACCTCAATGCTGAGATGACTCGTAATTCAATCAACGTACGTACGTATGAATGATGATTATATGATTACTCTTTTTTTAAATGTATTAAAATATATATGCTCCTGACTTTACGACGATACATGATGACGAGTGCTACCATTTTTTGATAATGATTATTCCCGACAATTGATAATGTATTTTGTAAATCTTTCTTTTGGCATTCGATTCTTCAGACGACGACGACGAAGGCGATATACAAACTACAAGAACTGACACTATGTTGCCGTTATGACCATTTTGTCAAGTTTGGTTGGATTTGGGAAAGGAAGACAAAAAGGCGATTGTGAAAGGCGCCTGCTCGCTCACCCTTCGTTACTTCTTATTACGTAGCAATATTAATGATACCGTGATGTTTATGTGTATCCCTTTTTTGGGTCATCGTACTCCCAATCACATCTTTCTTAGCCACAAAACTACATCGTCATCTCAACAGTATCAGCATTATTATCATCATCATCATCGTTTTTCTAACCAAAATGAAGATGAGCTAAAAAACACCATTATTTATATGAAAACACAGTGTGTATACACATACACAACCAGATATCAATCTGTACGACTTGCCATGCCATACCATCACCGCAAAAAAAAAACGCAAAAAGTGGCATGGTAAAAGTATTACTCTCAGATCTGGTATCTTTATTTCACAGACTGGGATGTTATCTGTACTACTACGTGTGCACATTAGTACTTCGCACATATCTTAATAATCTTACCATGTTACGATTACGGCGACGTTGCAATGGGCCGTCGTCTTTACACAAAATCAGAAAGAAATTGAGATTGGCTCTAAGATAAAAGATAATGTTTGCGATGGGCGATGAGATGATCATGCTTTGACGATGATAATGAGTAGGTTGTCCGCGTCAAAATGTAACTCCAATTTTTTTTTTAACATTTCGTACTCTGAGTTTATGGCCGAAAAATAGTTTACATTAATGGTCATTTTGAACAAAGGTTAAATCACGTAGACAATTGTTGCAATACTACGTGTTGCAGCTGTTATTTTCCTGTCAATTGCAGAGTGTAAAATTTCACATTTTTTCCTATGTTCGTTCGTATAAACGTATTCCATGGCGATATACGACGATGATAGCAAGTCAGGCTTGCCTGCCGAGCAGGTCGGCAAGAAGTAAACGTGAAACACACACACAGAGAGAAGATAGTATACAACCCCGCATAAAACAAAACAAACGGTATTCTCGTCTGACTGATGTCACAAAAGTTGCCAGAGTTACTGCAAACAGCAGAATGCAGTTCTCTAGTCTTTTTGTTTTTATCGACAGATAAACAGCGTGTTAACAAACCACAAGGAAAGACACAATTGTGCAAAAAGCATGATAAAAAATAGAAAAAATATTAATAATAACAATAAAGAGAAAAAGGAATGGAGCTACCAGAGATATGAAATGACCTTGTAGCTGTATGATCCTACCGTTTTACTGCCAAGTAAGATGTGGAGGCTGGTAGCATCTAGTTGGAATCAAAACAGTAAATTCCTCAAGGATGATAATAATGACGATGAGGAGGAGCAATGTGCATAATGGCATATAATATTTTTCTAATGCTAAATATATTTACATCGTGTGATTTTGGAAAATTCCTACAGAAAATCTTGAATTATCTTCAAATACGCATAATATTTATTATCATCGAGCGAGAGGACAATGCATATAAGGTTTTATTTATAAAAAACCCGATGGTGGGGTGTTTTTGTCGGAAAGAAAAAGAACAGAAGAAGAGATTCAACACCAGGACAGGTAGTATTGGTACTAATTAGGACTATGAATGAAGTTGCTGTCTTTTTTCTTCTCACGTCGTCCTTTTCACGGGTACATCCTTCTGAGTATCTTCATCTATCTCATTTATTTTCCAATTCAAAAAGAGCCATCGGCAGCGCGGTTCATTGTACTACGTAGTATTACTACTACTACAACTACAACTATGACGACGGCGACGGCATGATTCTTTCAGTTTATACTTAACGAAAATGAGAGAACAATTCACAGACACTATTTCCTTCCCTAAAAGCATTCTATTACTGGTAAATAACTAAATAACACAAAAGCTTCGTTTCGTACAAGTTTATTGTAATCGCAATCATGCATCATCTTCCCTCGTATTTCCATCCACCTCTGAAGAATCTTCTCTTGTACATATAAATGCTGCAGGCTTTCGTTCGAAATGTGGTATCTACAATTATTATACAATGCATTTTGAGCATCATCAAAATAAATCATCAACCATCACACGACGACGATGACGACGTATATGGCTCTCCTCATCGAACTGAAATTTATGCATGGATTATCTTAGCAAGTTGCTATCATCATTAATTATTAGATTTGCTATGCTGAAAGAAGTTTCATTTTGTTTTGTTGTCTTTAAAAAAAATTATTATTAGCACAGTGCAGTGTTGATAGCAGTTCTTACATCAACGTAGTAGGTAATGCGTACACTTTTTGGTAAGTGGGGGGAAGTGGGAGCTCTACCACAACAATGTTCTGCGCTGCAGTCGCCAAGACCCTTTTTAAGCAGATCGCAAATAGTAAATGCAACAGTTTGTGAGAAATTATGGGTTATTGTTTACTTGTAAGTTTACTTTAGGAGCAGCAACATTTAATCCATTTATACGTATACATATTTGAATAGTGAATAGGAAATAAATTGGAAGAATAGAATAGTTTGCATTTTTTGTAGCAACGTACAACCAAAGACCTAAATAGATATCCAACAATGGATTGGTTTTTTGTAGAAACATGTATCATGTATTGATCAGATCAATGGATGAATTCGTACCTGGTGTAGTACCTAATTATTACTGTAATTTTGACAAGTGGTAAGAATCCCAACACAGCACATGATAGTGTCCATTTTGTCTCTCTCTATGTATTCAGCTTTAGTATTTGAGATTCAATATGTTATGCTTGTATGTACATACCAATTTTAATTCTGTAAATTTACTTGTAATTCGCTGTCAGCAACACTTAACAAGCACAAAGCACATGCCATTGTTTTCGGACGCTGGTGACGGAATTTCGATCCGAGACCAGTTTGAAAAGCAAGTGGCGTGCGCAAATATTTAATGGCATGGAAATGTGATTGGTGTGTTGAACTGTGGCACTGTTGTACATTTTTTATATTGTAAATGCCGCTGCAGCTAGCATTCCTGGAACCCATCATGCCCGCATTCAGGACATTGGCATATTATACAAACCAGTTAGCACCAGTTGGTAGTCTACTAAATAAATTCTCAAGTGATTACGAGCATTTCTGGGTACGTACGTTTTCGCCACGGTATGTATATCATGTTGTGTCCAATTGCAAGTTGCACGACTGTACGATACTGCGCTGTGGTACATTTTTATGTCGTTTGTCCCTTGTCCCTTCATACTTGTCTTGAATGATCATTTTATGTTGTCTTAAAATCAATGGAGGCAGATGTGAAAGTTTTTTCTAACAAGTACTGCATATATCGTTGTATTATTGATGGCATTCAATTGATCCACGGGGTGCTTATTATTATTCATTTACAGTTGAACTGTGTACAAAATGTAATATTGAAACCTATTCGCTCACTGATGAAATGAACCATCGACTACGCGGTCATTACTTATTTTCTCCGAAATCGGTTCAAACTTCACCGAGTCAAGATTTTCATGTAGTCTAATACAATTTGAAACACTAAATAAATACCTAACTGATATTTTTACGATATTACAATATTTTTTACAATATCCTGTTTTTTGTAGTACTCTTGTCGTAAAATGAAAGCCTGAGGGGAAAATAGTCGGCAAGACATGACATTTATTCACTCCGTTTCCTCTTCATAATAATAAACAATAAGAAAGTACAAACGGTTTTGTTATTTTCCCATTAAGTTGGCTGAGGCAAAGTACGTCAGTGATTTCTAGTCTCCTATAACATAGTGGCAGGGTAATTTGTAGCATTGTCAGTAGTGCTAGCTAGTAGTTACAACTGGCTGCAAATCTGGTTTATATTATTAAACAGGATATGCTGTATTGTTGTATGTGTAACGCGTAACCTTCAGAGGCCACGCACGACAAGTCATGATAACGATATTCCTGCTTGCAAACTGATGTTATTTTGATGCTCTCGAGAAGCGCGCAGGTTAAAAAAATACTACTTACTAAATTTCGATTACAATACAAATATAATTTTATGATTCCATTTTAGGAAGTCATATTCTTGTTAATTTAATTATAACTGCCAACAAAGTTGCCAAGTCATAACGGAAATAATTCAAGTGACTAAGTACATGCCCTTTTATACTACTTGTCGCCTGTTTGTTAAATAAATAATCGGTAAATAGATGGTCTCGAGTGGAGTAATCTGCTTTTGTTTTACCATTTTTAATTTTACAGTGCAAGACTGATGACGGTGAGGAAATTCTAATAGACGTCTTCATCACATGTAGCATTTTGATACACGTAAAATTTGTCTTTCTCAACCTTTCTTCCATGGCCCCATAAAATGGTTTCTTATTATTTAAAAATAATCACCAATTGCAAAATCAAATAATATTTTCACACGTCATTTCATAATTGATTTCTAGTAATAGTCACGAGAAAAATACGTCTTTTCAATATTTTGGGTATACACATATGTACTTGGACTGGGTAGCCTTGTGAGTAGATTGGGAAGTCGAATGATGTAGAAATCGTAGATGATTTATGCAGGAATGCAACTATTTATCATTTCTTACAACTTTCAACATGCGACTAGTCTGAAATATCTGTCATTGAACGTGATGGTACATTCGAGAAATGAATGTAAATAAAATCATCTTTCTAAAATAGCTGCATATACTTAAACATGTGTTTATTCAGTTTAGAAAGATGATTAAATATTATTATAGCAATCCTAAATGAACAACGATGAATGCAGTCTGGGCACACCCTGGCCTGCAAAGGCACGTAATTCATTTAGAAAAATGTAGTCGCGATAAATCATTTTTATACGGTTAAAGTATCTATAAAGTGCAAAAATTGTTATTGCCTTGCCAATGAAAGCAGCGACATGTAAATAAAAGATGCAAATGAAAAATGCAATTTATTTTGACGTAAATTAAATAAAATAGTGAGCAATTTCTATAAGTTTTTAAAATTCCGCAATTATGAGCATATGTGTCAATATTAGAAAATTAACACATTTCCTTTGTTTCAGAAGAAGACTGGAATCCAAGTCATTTAGTGGTAACTGAGAATGCCCAGTTCCTGGTTCGACCAGTGTGGCCACATTCTGCAGAGTCTACTCTGCACCAGCGACCTTCTGCACAGTCGCAGCCACACCATCACCTTCAAGGACCCGGACCCGGACATGGAATGTCATCTTTATCTCCAGTTCCACCACCACTGCCCAAACGCCCTGAACTGCGCCAGAGGTCTCCGGATTTGTCTTCTCCGCCACCGCCGGCTCCAGTCTTCTCTCGAGAAAGATTCGAAGGCGTCCGTCAGAAATGGGAAAAGCTTGATCACCAGTACGTTCGTCAACGTTCCCATGACAGTTTGGACGAAGGTTATCGGTCAAGAGAGGCTGCCGAAGCTGACTATCGGTAATATACTGATTTATCATCATTGCATATGTATATTTGTTTGGTGTCGAATCTTGAAATTATTTCCAATTTTCCTAGGCGACAACTATCAAGAGAGAGCTTGCTGAGATCATTAAGTAGATCGAAGACAGGCTCCAGAGATAGTTTAGACCGGTGGGTTGAAAATGGAATGCGTTCTAGGGGAATGTGGCGACCAGTTGATGATGACCCCCCCTCCTTGCCACACCACAAGTCAGGGGTAGTTGGTACATCACTAGGGTTAAGCCCAAGCCGTGGAGTTGTGGATCAACCAATGCGAGGCGAGCGGTCTGGCTACCCATCGCCTCACATGGGATCATCAGGAGGTCATCGCAGACTTGGACATCCAGTGATGCCTAGTGATTGTGGTAGTCGAATACCCATTAAAAACTCCAGTGGCTGTAACATTCCCCATTGCAGTAGCGGCTCAAGAGTTGATCTGCGAAGACCCAAGGAAATAATCTCATACCGTGAGCTTGATGAGCAGGAACGTTTTCCTGGGTTAGATAAGGATACTGCGAGATCCACACTGCATAACAGTAGTCTGAATTTAAGTCAGCATATTTATTCTGAACCCTCTTTTGATAACATCCCTTCATCATCTGCTCCACCAATGAAGAATGGACAGTCACCGAAGGGAAAAAAGTTCTCGTTCACCTTCTGGAAATGATATTCGGAGAGTAATCTAAATTTAGATGATGATTACGACGATGATAATTGGTCTTTTTAATACATTCTGTCACCCCATATTTTTCTACAGCAATAAAAAAAATTACGTTAAGTTGCTACTTACAACATAATGTTACGTTGGTAAAATTAATAATTTTTTCCATTTTTATTTAGCTTTATATCGTTACTAGTGGAAGGTAATTTGTAGTTTGTGCATTAATTGTTTTTCTAGCACTTAGCACTGTTAGGTATTCACTTTTAAGATGTTATATATTTTTTGTAATAGTCACGTAGTGGAAAGACTGTATTTTTATTCAGCTTATGGTTGACTAACTAAGTTAGTTATACTAATTTAACAGATTTATACATAATTATATTATTTTTAACAAGAAAATGAAATTCTCTGAGCGCCAAGTTAATATTGGTCTCTTGATCCAACGTGAACAACATGTCATTTGGTGGTGCGATGTAACAGAAGAGGTGGTGATTGTGAAAAAAATATGAAAAAAATGTGTTACGTATTTTACACCTTATACGTCATATTATGATACAGTAGAAATAATGCAAAAATACAATGTATCCACAAAACCTACTTACACTAACAGAATTGTGAGGACAATTCTAATCGTAGTATTGTCAGAAAAAAACTTAACTATGTAGTCAAACAATATTTAGAAATTCGTCATAACTTTCAACTAATAACTCGTAGTGTTTTATGCCCTATTTACACACTATTCTAACTTTGAACTAATTCATATATCGTCAATTCAAATAAAATTAGTGCACTAACAGCGCTATATTATTGTAACAAGTATGCCAATTCATCACGAGTACTAGATGCTTCCCTATTACCAGTAACTGTTAAAAACCAATCTTCTGTATTGTTGTAAATCATGTACTTTACTTATATACTATTTCTAGCACTCCACTATCCGACGTTAAAAATAATTCTGTATAATTTGGCTTTAAATCAACAGTGATAAATGTCCATTTGCACATACTGTCTAGCTGACATTCATGTCCAGTAAATATACTTGTCTAAGTAAGTTTTAAATGTTTCATGGAATTTCTTATTGTAATTAGTTGTAGACTTGCTTGCTTTATAAACTGTGTGTAGTTAGTAGTTTCGGGGAACCATTTATAGAATTCACAATATTTGCCTAATATCTTTATAAGCGATGACGATAAAAAAAAATACATATAAAAATGTTTGTATAGGTTACTCAAAATGCAGCAGAACATTAATGAAACGGTTAGAGTTGATGGTTCCTTGTCTTCCTTTTTAAAGCTTTGTGCGCCTCTAAAAAAATCCTTTACAGATAATGGTGTAATCTACATTGTAAATAGGTATAAAATTGCTTACTTTAGTTTAACATTTAATGCGCATAATCGTCATTATTTAAGTGTTTGATTAAATATTAAATGCATATTATATATAAAAAAAATGATTGTAGTAAATACGTTGATCTAAACACAATTCATTGCAACAGGATGTTTACTAGTTGTTATTGTAGAGCTGAAAATATCTGTGTATGTTGAACGTAAATGATGGTGATTGCATTAATAAATCAGTTTATGCTAATTGATGCCGAGTTGAATACAAATTAATAAACATTAGTGTGCACAATACAAGAAAAAAAATTCGTACCATTTTGTAACCATTCCAAGTGAGAGACAGCATAAAACACATTTTTCCTAGTTGCAATTGCTTTCTTTCCGCTGTAAACATGTAAATGTAAAGTTGGGACGATGGGATGACCGAATTGAGATCGATTAGTATGAAAATTCTGGTAGAAATTGATAATTTTAATTCTATGTAAACTATGGCTATCAACAGAGATAGAATAAAACACATAACTACCATACTGCCATAAGCTTTGATCTCTAAAGCTATCAGGAAAATTCAAAACATTTACTTTTGTCCGTGTCCTCAACTGAGAATTTTACGACATTTTTGAAACATTTTGTACTTTGCATAACATATCCTAAGAAGCGTTCTCATCTCACAATCAGTATTGTTTATTAAAGCTGGAAGTTTGAAAGCTGAACCATGTACGGATGTACTTTTTTATTACCTTCGTTGTAATATGAGATGCTTAGAGTTTGTGTCAACAACCATTACATCAGGATCAGCTTATGTCCCATCTAAACGGTTTAAGAATGCAACATAGCTAGTAAGCCTTATGACGACCATCATTCTACAGGACTGCAGACTCCAGATAGCCCATAGCCCATCATTTGCAGCAAAATATTATTAAGTAAAGTAAGCGTATTCGCGATAAATGATATCATCGTAAAATTGTGCACTTTTTATGTACGTTAATACTTTGCGCTTTGCCAAAGGTATTTTGAACAAACGCAAAGAAAAAAATGCAATTAAAAGTTGTATATGTTCCATTTTTTACATAAGTGTATGTAGTTTGTAAACTCGCAGATAACATGAATTTTATTAGGATCTTTGAACGTGAAAGAAAGTTAGACGATGATAATCTACTCATCGTAAGCTCACAGTCACAGTGCCCATTCAAGATAATGATTTCCTCCTATGATACGGGAACTGCGTCTTCTTATCATGTTCATTTTTATTTATACTAGCTACAGATGCGAATTTTTTGTCGGGGTTACCTATAATGTAGAAGTAGAAGTACAAAAGTTACTGAGAGAGACTCTCCGTTTGAGTTGTATAGTCAAAATTTAAAAAAGTTTGGAATATATGGTAATATACATTAAAAAGAAGTCGCTAAGCCAGTCCGTAATGTGAGGCTTTGTTACCATATCAATCTGATATTCTCGGTAATTGCTAACGGATGCAAGACATTTGGGTGTCTACTGTCTACACTAAAATCATTAATGAGTGGAAGGTTCTCTTCAAATCCTGATACTTGAATATATACATAAATGAATCCAACGCAATAAATAACCTACCACCATTAATGGTAAATATAGGACGACGCGAAGACGATAGGGGAAGGAGGTTACAATAATACACCCGAGAAATACATTGGAATTTGAAGTCACAATTAATGGTAAGTTACATTTACAACTCACCATTTTCACCTTACTACAATTTTTTAAACATCATTTAAATGGAATTGCGTCAATCAATTCCAAGTAATGTAACCTCTACATATATTAGTAGTAACTGCCATGATACACATTCTTTTAATTATAATAAGTAATTTCATTGTCCCAACTTATCGAGAAAACAAAGACATCCTTATAATCATAAAAATTTACTTGTAACAGTCAACAGTCACTACACTTTAAACCTTTTAAGTGTAAAACTTGCGACGAAACGAAGTAATACTACGACGAAGTAACGAGTCTATTCTACAACATGTCCTCCAGTTTCGCGAATACCTAGATATATGTTTTCTGTTCGTGAATCGTGATATCTGAGAAATGGTTTTATATTCTTATACATTTTAGTTTGTTACTGTAGTAGTAGTAGTAGTGCTATCGATATCATCTACCAATGGAATGAAGACACTCCGAAGAATCAATTCATGTGTTATTATTATTATTAATTATTATTACATCTACATGGTGCTAATGTCCACACTCAGAACTGTAAACTTAGTTACATGGGTAAAAACGCAGCCGAAAACAATTTCTTCTGTGTATTGTGACGACAAATGAAAAGCTGACAGGTCGAGTCTGAATGAAATGTGCAAGCGAATGCAGAGCATAGAAAGATAATGCATAACTCTTTCGTCGTCTACTCTTTTGCATATAAAACGGAATCGGACGGAGTTCCTATATGTCAACCGAGTCAACCCACCAGCCCTTTTGATATGTAACTGTTGAGTGTTGATGCATACATATTCCTCTCCACGCCGCTCACCAGAAATACTCATTCATTTTCATGCAGTTCCCAGTGTAAAAAATACTAGTTACAAGTTACAAGAAATCTCTATCGCAGATTGCAGCAAAACGTGGCAGAATAAACTAAATTACACATCGGTTGTGACGAAGTAGCAGCGAAGTCTCCACTTTCAATCAGAATCCAAGTGACACGTACGTGATTAGTGTGGATACTTTAGTCTGTTTGTACAGATTTTATCTGTGTTGTGAGACAATAATCCGATAGAAAATTAGCAGAAATGGAGCGAGAAGGTGCCCTGCCCTGCAATAAATTTATATAAATATATATACGCACTGGTGTAGATAAGGGAGAAAATTATTTAAAAACTATGGTCAAACTTGTTTCAATTTTGCAGAAGGCAACGTAGAGAACAACGACTCAAATCGTTCTAACGTGACCCTGTACCACGATTTTGACGTGGTGGCAGTTACGAACGCCTGGATAAGACACCAAAAAACTAGCACGCGGCTGGGATGTGTTGTAAGCAGGATGGTAGCCCAAATTATATTTAATTCGTTGGAAACCATCCTTCTTTTGTCCCTTGTGATTGTATTGTTATTGGAAGGAGAAGAAAACATACCCGAATTCATTGCAATTTTCCTAATGTGGCTATTCACCGAAGCGTTAACGGTTAACGTCAAGACATTATTGTAAGTATCAAAGTAAAAAAAGGAAGCATTTAATCTGTGAAAGCGGTAGTCATGTTGCCTTTGATCATCTGTTCGTCAGTAATAATCTTTTGAGTTTGCTTTTAGTCAGCGTAATCTAAACAAGCCGGAAAATTATTGGAGTATACAAGTTGGTGGGTTCTTTCAAGCTATGTTCCGAATTTTAAAACCTGTCAAATACATGCGAATCTGGCAACACAGATCTACTAAGCTAACGATGCTGGGGACAGATTTCAATGATGGAACTACCGTGACGAGGTAAAGCATTTATTTTTTATGACCTATCTTGATATTTCCTTTTAAGTTAAATGTGCACTAATAATCCAAACTTTTCTTTTTATCGTGGTTCTCAAAAATTATGATTCTATCTACAACATTTCTTAGTTTTCTTTCTTGTTGTTATTAGGGAAAATGTCGAATTAGTGAACAAAGTCAACCGAGAAGAGCTGATAGACGCTAGAGATGATCTACACGACGCATTTCTCCAAAGAATTCCTATGGCGGTTTTACAATTTTACTTTCTCTCCTACCCTAATATCCCTACTGTTACCAACATTTTAATTAACTGTAAGATACATAAATTAAACAACAATTTTATGAATTTCTCATCATTTTGATGGAAAGCTGGGCAAATCTAATACTTTAAAACTTTAAATTATTCACAGTTTTACGGATTATGATCATCTTAACCAATTTGGTCGCTGCAGTTCAGAGCTGTGTAGTGTATGACTGGGTTCGACGCTTTTACATGAATTCCGTACACGTACAGGGATATTTAAAAATGAATGGAAACTATTCCGTGCCGAGGTGGGAAGAAGGAGGTATTCTCCGCTTCTTTTACATCGTTGGTATTGGAGCGTCGATTTGTAAGTTGCATCATTAAAAATTTGTCCGTTGTATAGTTCCTCTACCAAATATACATTATTTAACCTCATTACATTTTTCTTGGTTTTGTTTCAGTATCCCGTTTCTTACTCGTTAGCTATGCTGTTAGAATTAGTTGGGGCCACGGGTTTTTCTGTTGCCTCATTTTGTTTTTGCTGAACTGGCTATTCATCACCATGTTTCCTTCAATGCTCACTTCCGCAGAAAACTTACCACTTGGAATCCCCATTAAAATTGCCACTGTGATCACCCGATGGGTTAACGCATTTGCAGGAATAGGAACTCGCTTTAATGATTTCACACGGCATCCGGTTGAGTGTGGTTCCTACCGTGTACGGCTTCCACTAATACTATCACAAGTACTCAATTTCGCGTTGACCTTTTTACTGTTATTCTTTTATGTGCAATTTATGAGCACTGCCATCCAAGGTCACGAAGCAATGGAAAATGAACATTCGATTGACAATGGTACTGACATTAGTCACAATCATACAAACAGTGTAGTTACTGCAGTAAACAATTGCAATGTTACAGAAGGAAAAGCTTATGGAGTTGCAAATGGGTTCGTTTCATCAACACTGGACTTTTTAAGACTTATTTGTGACGACCCCCGTTCTAACTTTAGTAGAATGAATAGATTACACTGGCTGTTTTTTTATGTTCATGTCGTCTGTAGTCTTGCTGGTAACTATTATTCGTACAGATCCAAGAATATGGGTAGCGTGGACGACTATTTTCCCCCATTGATTACATTACTATTATGTAAGCAAATTTTTGGAAAGATTTTTGAAATCCAAGATAGCAGTAAAAAGACAAGTCTTGTAGCACGTTTTTTGTTTCTCCTTGCATTAGATTTGAAACAGTTTAATAATCATTTTCTTTCGTACAATGGAATGGATGACGAAGATGAAATTAATTCCACTCAGTGGTGGGATTCAAAAATAGGTTATCTTGTGGATAAGCTAGATCCATGTAGAGCTAGATATCGTTCACCTGTTGACCCCATGCCAGATTTGACTACTTTGCCCATTGAGGAAGAGATGTATGAATCTTACGCTATTATACAGCATTTACCGTATAGTCGTCGGTTATATATTATGTGCGGGAGGCAACTTGAAAATTCTTTAGACAGAGAGATTACCTCTCGCAGACTGGAAGCCACCATCGAAATGCTTGAAATGTCAAAAAAAGAAATATTATCAATTTTGGACAATATTATTATGACAGGAGATTGAAGTAGGATTAAAAATAGAATTAAATTGAAACAAATCAACGTAAATTTCAACTTTTTAACAGTTGTTTAGTTACATACCTGCCGGTGATACGTTTATCTTTATGAAGCACGAGTTTTTTTAAAGTTTTACTTTTAAAATCAGTAGTAATTCCCGTGAAATAAAATTTTTAATAGCTATTAGTAGCAAGTATGTAGGGTAAGTAATTAAACTTGAAACTGTGTGCACCATAATGTTATATATTCAGCTGTAAACCAAATACCATTTTAAAATCTGACGAGAGAGACAAATTCTTGACTCGATTGGTTGTGCAAAACAATATACTTTGACAACAAAACAATGTTGACAAAATTTATACCATGATTAAAGGATCCTTCGAAATATTTTGTAGTTTTTTATAATTATATTTTTTACATGAATAGTTAAACAAATGTTTTATGACCCAAGATTTAAGTACTCACAAAAATGATTTGTATTTTCTGTTCCAGCAACATGTTGTGACCATAAAGTAGAAACTTGAACTATTAATATGAATAATTAGAAGCAAAGATAGTAAAAAATATGTGTATGTGTAAGAAAATATTTTTTCCCTTAGTATAAGCAATAATGACAATTTTGAAATGTCTGCCGTAAGAAATTGTCTATATTCCGTGATTTCGTGGAAATCTTGAACATGAAAGGTTGTTATATTTTAATTGTCTACTTATAATTTTTATACAATATAAATAGGTGAGTTATGTAAATCACGATTAAAATGTCATTCGAAATACAAACAAATTAAAATCTATGTATGCATGTCATGTATGTTTTCTTGGAAATGAAATAAATTTGTAACCCTCTACTTATAAGAAACCGTCATCTGTTTATTTTAAATACATTACCCATAAACATCATGTCTATGATACTTCTCATTTTGAGTTCGAATTCAACAAACCATGTTCTTTCGTTTCTTGTCCCGTTTTTACTTAATTATTTCAAACCTTGGGATCAACATTGCGTACTAGTTGTGGTCTAGTGGTATCTGTCGTCAATTCTAGAACTTCTTCAAGAACGCAAAAATTTGTCACAATACCTTCGTAATATTAATCTGTAAAACTTGAAAATTAATGTAGCTTATAAAGCTGCTTGTGTCAGTTTTCACAAAATGTCGTCTCCACACCCCAAGTGGACATTATGTTGCGTTACCAAGCAAGCTTAGAAAAGCCGAACATGCAGAAAGCACGAATACCGTGTACTTGAATACTTCATATAATATGATTGCGTGGAAGATCTAAACATTATGTGCTACTTTCATCCCTCTAAGGATCATGTTAAAATATCCTTGTGGTTTTTAATGTATAGCAAATGCAACCGCATACTTTGTTAAAATTTTAATGCACAAGCACAATCCACACTTAAATTCTAAAACGAAATTTAGGAACTTCTATTGTTCGGAAAAAATGGTATGCAATGAAATCGGACGTTAAGTTCCGCACATCGCCACAAGGGTGGGTGTTAATGTTAATCACATCAAAACTTTGAAGAAGTGATTGTCCAAGGTCCTGCTTTTAGTTCTAATAATATATAAATGTTCAAAACCCACGTTCTAAATAATAATATCAATCGGTAATCGGTAGTTACGATTACAATGTGATAAGCTATAAGTGAGCTTAAATAAAAGGAAAAGCAAAGTACATTAATTACAGCAAGCAGATCCTTTGTTGTACCGTTGTACAATGGTGGATAATTAAGGTGAAATTAAAATTCGATAATGCAACATGTCCTCTGAACTGAACAGCCTGGAGTTTAAAATGGAAAGGGGAAAATGTGAAAAGTGAAAATTCGTAAGTTGTAAGTAACAGCAAAAAAATGAAAGGCGTAACTTTTAATTACAGATTGGTCATTTCTTTTAGTACTGCACGCAAAAGCGACTACGCTTAAATCTACGATCTACGTGACCTGCTTTAACCTAACCTTACCTAACTAATTGTCATACTGTCAGAAATATTTTTAACATCGTTTACAAAAGTGAAATCGAAAAACCGGAACCTCTCAGTTTTTCTTTTAAGAATCACTCATGCATTTTAAATGTTGCATTTTGTTGGTAAATGTACATTTTACACCTATAAATGTGCCAGAGCACAACAAGGGAGAGTTTTATTTAAGGGATGTCTTAACTGCCAATACAAATTACTTTTACTTAGGTATAGATTTTCTATATTATCGTTTTTTCCTTAACAGCTTGATTTTTTTTCTCATTACGAGACGAAACACTGTACTGTCCTGTTTTCGGCGAATCCTTGCCCCGTTGGATGGTTATAATATAATTGATCATCATCATAAGTAATACAGTTTTCCATCATGTACAGGCAATATCACAGTTTTTACAACTGTTGCGTACTTATATATATTAAATGCTTTTTGTAATGCTTTAATTACCGTCCCCACTACCATACGTACAATACAAGGATATCACGACGACGCAATTATTTGAACTTTTTAGGGTCGAATCAAATAATTTTCTTTTCCTTTTCGAAACGAATTGTAATGTAATATAATGTGCCCCATACAAAAACCAAACTAACTAAGCATATATTACGTTATTAATATTGTGCTGCTACCAACGCCTATATGTCTGCTACTGCTGCTGTGGCTATTAAACATGGAAGTTGTGAAGTTGGCAAAATGAGCGTTTTTGATGACATCGTAAAAATATGAAAACAAAGATCATAACCTTGTGTTGGCGTGTTTTCAAAAGCTATAAATTTAAATCATTAAATTATACGCGTTATGTATGTGTGCCTCAAAGGGGATGCAAGCGACGGTCTGCGTTAATAATTCATACCTGAACTTCATAAACATAATTATCACAATGATCAAGTCATTTTTTTGTTTTTTTTTCTGTAAAAAAAAGATTATACGACTGTACCAGTTTTTCTACTTTATCACCTATTACTAGTTCTTAACTCCATAAAATGCACGTCGCTTTCAAACAGTGATAAGACTTACTAGGTTCACAGTGACTCTTCGTTCGTGTCCGTGAACGTTTTTTCTAATAAGATGGGAGTGGGTAACGTGAATTCACTTTTACGTGTAGGTTATATGTGACAAGTCAAGCATACCTAAACACATAATAGGTAACAATGAATGGCATTTTCAGCCAATGGGACTTTTATTGTTTGTCCGTTTGTCTGCATTGTCTGCAAAATACCATGGTTGGTTGATGGTTGCACACAACAAAATCTTGGATACACATAACTTAACGAAAGTAAATGACCAGTTAAGGACCATCTATAAAAGAACACATTATCCTGATCCTAAATTAGTTTGTGGAGCGGAGAGACCAATCGTAAGTGTGGTGAAATTTATAACTACAAAGGTAATAATTGCTAAATTGTAATAATTCGTCCATACATAGGAAAGTTTACCAAATGGAATAAACTTACTACCAATGACGAAGCTGCTCTCTGAGCACAAAAAGGGTTGTAATTTGCAAGTTTCCTGTAAAAACAGACATTTTCCATTCCATTTTTTCTTGCATTTCAGCAGTGTGTGTACTACCAGTTTTTAAAAAAGCTATTTGTGTCAATTGTGTGAGCGAGCGGTCAGGCCAAGATTTTTCGACGACGTTTGATGGATATAATAGTGTAGTCTATAATGTGTATAGGACACGCAGCAATGCTTATGCTATCACTTTAAGAAACGTCAATTTACTTTACACGCACCAACAAACGCATCATCTTTTTTGTCAAACAGTTAACTTGTTTTTAGCATAATTTCATAATGGGATATTATGTTTTAATTTACCTACAATGCAGAATTCTTTTGGCCTTCAGACTAAAAACGAGAGAAATTCATTCTTTAGGTTGCATAGGTACATTCACGTCCATCATTATTGCGTGTCGTGTAACTAACAAAATGAATCAGTAATTTTTGGAGTTGTAATTTACCCATTATTGAGAAAATATTGCGACACTGTCACATTGACCATCTTAAGAATGAAAGAAAGCAGCATCTTTTTGAGAGAGAAAAAAACCGGTACCGACTCTTAGCATCGTTGCTGGCTAGCAGTTTATGTAAGCCACTATCTTTCTTTCTTTGTGTCGCGTTCCCATTTTGATTTATAGGCATGCCTTTGGAATTTATTTATTTAGCAAGCGTAACTGCTACAAGAATTGCAAATTAAAGACACCGCGGAGGGTCAACTGGCCACTGGCAAGAGCACGTACCCAAAAGCCCAACTGTATATTGTGTGGCATAAATTGCTTGTAACGGCAGAGATTGGGTCGAAAGGTAACTTATGGCTAAGACTTACTCTAAACGGATTCTGTTTGTTTTAAAATTCTATTCTTGTGCTATTATAGGTATACCTCTGCAATAATCTTATGTAGTTTATGCAAATGTACAAAATGCAGAGAGCGAAGGGCCCAACAGCAGGATTTCGTATTGTTCGAGGCAGAGATACGAGTATAAAGTAAATTTAAACAATGTAGTGATGATGAGGGGTGTATTATTTTATTATTATGTCATGAGCACCCTAACCTACATGCATACAATGTCAGGCGGTTATATGCATATGTCTCTTTGTGAAACACCATTAACAATTTTTTAATCAAAACATTACATAGTTTATCACACTAAAAATCCATCAATCAATTAGTAATAACACATTAATTAATTGTATAAAATCTGCCTACTACTTGGCAACCGATAATGACGTATTGTAGACTGTGTCACAAGTGAATGCAGAACTAAATTAAACGACGTAAAATAGAAAGCAAATTGTCGTAAAAATGTAATCATTGGCGCCTGGCTCCACTTGATGACAGATCGGAGCATAAATCTAGCGTGTTGTATTTTATCTTTGCAAATTAAATGTTAAAATCAACCCGAATTTAAATCTTTAATAATTTTTCAGCACTAACCCCGTTCAAGTCAGTATGTTTAAAACTTTTCTGCGGCAAGATGATTAAAAATGATGATCAAAATGTGCATTTTTAGAATGTTTAAAACTTTTCTGCGGCAAGATGATCAAAAATGATGATCAAAATGTGCATTTTTAGTATTTACACGACATTATAACATAACCATCAAGTATTATGGCATCAGGCATCATTGAACTGATAGACAACCACCTTCAATTATATATGGTAGGCAACTCTCTACTACAGCACTAAACACCTACGTGCTACCCTTACGTAATCGGAAAAAGGTTGTAACATGGCAATTTAGTTTTTATTTTAAAACGCGTACTAAATAAATAATATCAAAATTTTATTATGACACGCGCAATAACCTGAACAGATAACAGGTAGTAAGTCAGTTGTAAATTTAACATGTACGTACAAAAATAATGGAGCTTTTTACCATAAATACGAACAAACATTCGATTATTACCGACGAGATATATCATATCATCACAAGCTGCATTGTGCATCCATCCCGAATACCGACAATACGCTATAAAAGGTTGTTGTGAGCGCAAGCACAACACACCGCGATTACGTAGGGATTACACCTTGCACCAAAGTACCTTCTTAGTACACAGCAACCGTTCAATAAAGCCATTTTACACAAGTTAGGAGTCAAAATTAGGAAGTTAGTTTTCGGCCGTCTGTATAGCGGCTCTGCTATCTTAATAAAAAAAAGTTGCACTACTGGGCCTGAGCTGTGAGTGGGGAAAAGTTGAAACACGATTTTTTTGCAAAGCACGCATGTCTTCTTTTGGTGTTCACAATGTTCATCAATAAACTAATTTGTGAGATGTTGAACCACCGAGAGACTCAAGTGTGTACGCAGCGTTGTGTGGTGGTAAAAGGCTGCTGCTGTTGCTGCTACAAGATTGAAGACAGTTTTATCTTGAGAGGATAGGAAAAAGTAATGATGTGGGATGACCACTCCTTACATACAGGAAACAACTGGGTCAACAGGTCAATATTTTATTGTGTATGTGTTATTATCCTGGCAGAGTGGCTAAAAAGCCAAAAAAAAATCTTTTTTTCGCTGTGATTTTAACCAGCTACCAAAGAGATGTGATGCTATTAAGCTGTATTAAGACTTTGGGCAAAAAAGCATCATGAAAAAATTATGTATGCATCTTTTAGCAAGTTTCCTTTGTTAATAGTTATGCACAGCAGAAAAGTACAACAGATACGTTATATTATTACCATTATCAAATGTAAACTGCACATGAATGAATGCCCGGCATTATGTGCACTTTAAACATTAGCACACGTATGACGTACACACGTAATATCCCTATATGCATTTATGAATTAGTGAAGGTACATCATGGGATACGATACACACGCACACGATACTGACATCTTATCTTGTGTGTACTCTCTGCTGCACACAACAAAGGATATCGTTTGGGTAACCAGAATCCGCATAATCACACAAACGCTGGTCATTGTTTCAAGTAAATCTACTAGTTTGTACGATTCAAAATTTTTAAGCGAATAAAAACCACTAGAGACACAATATTTCATCCGCAAAGTTAAAAAAGACAGTTCAAAATATTTTCGTTGTTGAGTCAAAACCAAACGAGTGTGGCGTTGTTGAACCATATATCAGCGACACATTGTGCTCATTTCCTTGTCCCTCATAAATTTCAAGAATTTGTCAAAACATCAAGTTTTGTTGTTGTTTCATTGCAGAAGGCTTAATACTGCGGAAATAGAAAGAGGGATATCGATGAAGACATCTATTTTTTTATACCTATTTCACATTAAATTTGCGTCCCTCTACAAGTCAGGATAATTTCGTTCGGAATCTTTTGTAAAGGGGATAATTTACATTTGTCAATGTATATTATATCTAAGCCATTAAGCTCATTAAAGGAATGCACAAATTATGTAACTTATGTAGCACTTTACTGGATGCACATTAAAGTGCATCAGTACAATCGTCATCATCATGATGTTGCTTCCAAAAACAAAACAATTCTACTTCCTTCCGAGGTAATTGTTCTTCGCGTATCGGCCTAACCTGTAATATTGTAGAAAGGCAGGATAGGTACATATCTATACATACACATTTTATCACAAATTTATCGTAATTTCATAGCAATTGCTTGAACACATTAGTAGCGATATGTCGTCTTTAATCATTACAATTACCGTTTAACTGCAGTAGCAATAAATACATACATTATGACGCATTAAAGCTCCGTAGTTGCTGTAATTATTTTGATTTTGATATGAAAGGAAACATATCAGCAAACATCACAAGACATCATCACTGAAAGGGTACTTGCTTTTTGTTTTCGAGCACCAAGCCTTTGGAGGAACGTTTGAGAAAATTCTCACTTCCTGAATACAGAATGAATGTGTCTCCCCTACCAACTTACCTCACGGTTCGCTGACCTTTTGCAGAAATACGTATGCTTGCACATGACTATTGTTAGTTTTCGTGGATGGGCCCAAGAGTGTAAATTGGTTTCGCATGAAATGTTGGTGCGCGTAGACACTCTCCTCTCCTCTCTGCTTTTGGGACCATCACGAACATTTATCACCAAAATTCTGCACTGTGCACATTATAAATACATACAAGTGCATATCGGCGAAGCGGACATGATAAAGAGACAGCAGCACTTACCACTTACATGATGACTTATTATTAGATTCGTCTAGATGCAAGATGCAAAATTTTGTGCATGCCATGTTCCAATCCTACGGGAATAATTATTTACGAATAAGTATATATTTGTACCTCTTCTTGTGTTTACTTTTGGCCGTTCGTGTCCCCACAAGTGCGCCACTACTGTCAACTATTTAAACAAGCATGCTGTGAGGTTGATGTCATATAATAAATGTTTAAAGATGAACGCTAATGATGATGAGAAATAAATATCTCATGATTCCTTCAAAGCGACACACGAATTATCGGGAAAGTAATGCAATTATTTGCAGTAATGGCATTTAAATGCTGTTTGCTTTCATGACGATATTGCTCAAAAATGGCCTTGTGAAAATTGTGAAAGCAAACCCAAGAATGCCATATATGTGTACCCTATAGCGTTCTGTTCTGTTGGTGTTTTAACACTATTATTATAAACCTGTCACGTATGCTTCCTGTCAAGCACATGTGGAGGACTTTTTCTTTTTTCTTTTCCATGTGTCTCCTTAGCATCTTTATCCTTGAGCAAATAGTTTCTCCATCATCAAATCACCAACTTCACTAATAATGCAAGCGCATTTTGTCGTGCAAGAATCCTTTTCTGATTAAAAAATGATTTTCATATCAACAGGCCCTGCTGCACAGCGTACACTAGTTTTGTCGATGTACGTTCTGGCTATTTAGTAGTACGTCGACATAAACATTACTAACTGTATAGGTTATCTGTTAGTAAGGAGCAAATGACAGTAAAATGTTTAGTTGTAAACCAAATTTTGCATAATATACCTTAGATCACGTATCTATTATCAATAATAAATTGTGTATTTAATTTTACGAAAAGTAGTAACCTACATAGCACTTTTATTTTGAATTGTTAATGGTAGTTTCATTTTAAAAAAAATGTTTGCAGAAGGACCTTCAAAGATGTTCGCGTAATATTGTATGCTTTTCGAAATAGAATAATTTTATGTATCGCCTACAGCAACCTAAATTTACATTTCTTTACTTACGATTACCCAACTCCGGTCTGGTATTAATAAAATATTACGTTTTTCATCAAATTCTTCATCAGTCCCCATTATCACACACAATGACTATTGAAGCTGGTAAATAATGCAATATGAAAAAATAAAGTACTTACTGATATATTGTCTGTCGTCTGTGTAGTCGCTCGGGAAGATTTGTGGTAGCAGTCAGTCAACTGTAATTACTCTAAAAAGTGTAACCATACTTAGCTGGGCTAGCTGTCTGTGTGTACTTACCTCGTAGTAATGACATTTTTTCAATTTCTACGAAAATCATCAAATGATGCCATAATAACCACAAGCTCAAAGGAGGAGAGGCCATTTTTGTACTTAAAAATTCTTTTCTATCACTAGCGTTACAGGACTCATCCTTATTAGCACGGAGTCCTCTCTCCTTTCATCTTTCATTAAATCAATACAACATGCAACAAAAGTTTCCATTAAATTGTGAACGCTCATAGCACTATTTCATCATTCCGCTTTTCAAAGCATTTTCTAACCACATTTTACATTTCAATCAGAAATACCATAATATCCTGTTTTCCGTACACAATGGCTACATGCATTCTCTCGCGTTGTGCAATATAACATTGCAAATCAGCGTTGTCATTAATTTATATCATCATGGCTGGTGTTTTTCAGGTAGACTTGGGATTTTAAAAATGCACCTTTGCATGCTGCTGGCACCGCGATACACAAATTTTTGTGTCGCATATGCTGTGTCATTATTCCACCAAAGTATCAACCACTGCTTCAGTCGTAAATGTTACGAATCTAGTAAAATTTTGATAATGATATCTAAATCGTTTGTCTAAAAACATCATAATTTTACTTGGGACTTCTAGCTGCAATGGAAATAAATGCCAAAATGACGGAGTAAATGGTCTGAATTTTTGATATAAATAAAGTGAAGTCATATTTTATATCAATTTTTAGGTAATAAATGTTGCAATTGTGCTGAACGTCGTAATGAGTCTTGTCATTCTGATATGTTGTCATTTTTAAAAATTGAGCCACTGACCTAATGGGAATAATTTTCTCCGGACGTTGACTTGTACTCAAAATTTTTCAAACTAGAAGTTGATTTCATCAACGTAAAAATTATAATAAACTGTCTGCTTTGAAAAAGTCAATTAAGATTCCAGATTTATTACGTAGCATCATACGTACTTGTTTGGTATTAAGCGGCCATACACACTTTTCTAAAAAAAAATACAAAGTTTCATAAAAGTTGAATTTCAGAATTGATTTCTAGGCACCTAAAAGTTTACATCATTTTATCCAATCACTGTAAATGCAATTCAACCAGGTTTAGGTGGGGCTTTCCTACTTTCACAAACATGGCTCAAATGTGATTCATCATAGGTAAATCTTAAAGAATGTCGATGGGAGCATTGACGTCATTATTTTTGTAAAAGAATTGATATATATTTAATCGTTGTGGATGTAAAAGTCAATGTAGTAGAGTTTAAACATGGACACCCTTCATTGTATTTTTTATAAGAAACGTGCATCATCGGACTACTACTGTGTGTACTGTTCATAAAATGATAAGAAAATATAAAATTAAAATGACGGTAATGAAACCCATGTCATACATTCATAATCACTAATCACAAACCAAACCACAAAATACATTCCGGAAGTGAATTATATATTTTTTTATCTTACAGGCACATTTAGTCGCCCAACAAATATTGTGGTATTGTAAGCACTTAATTTGCTTTATTATTGCGTCGGTTTTGAATTTTCAACTGTTTTTGTTGAAGAAAAGGATTTACGCATTGCAACTCAACGGGCTTAATTTTGAAAAATAGAAATACACAGAAGTTCTTTTAACTTGTCACGTATCGTTGTGGGAATTTAAATAAAAAGTGTACGGAGTAATAATAATCACTACTAGATAGACATGTTGACGTGTAATAGCAACATGAAATGTTGAACACCTTCACTTTCAACGACTGCTGTGGTCCTGTAAAATCAAATCAAAAGAAGCACGTGGACAGTGATAGCGTGCGTGAATACCGACGGTATATATGTTAGGAGAAATCATGTTTTGTTTTAAATTCTCTGCGATGCAGATAATAATATTATCAAATAGCATACTAACAATTAAACCAAAACACAATTATGTAAGCAGACAGAGCAGACTATCTAGATCTACTCAAAGTTATTCTTAATTATTGTTGTGTAATCCGTAGGGAAGAATCGTTATTTACTTGTTAAAATAACGACAGATGCTGATATTAAATAATGTCGCTTTTACATATACATTGATAAAAATTTTATATGTTTATTTCATTGTCACTATCTGTCTGTCTACATCGATCTAGTGCCTAGTTTATATGAACTATCAGTTTAATTTTACTTTTCATGAAGCGCTACCGGTGTTCGGGAGGGCCATTTATCCCGGCAAGTGGTTTGCCCGGTAGCCTGCCGGCGGAGATAGGGTTTCGGGAAAGTTCCATACTAGTCAACATCTGACTGAACTTAATGGAGTTAATGTAATACGTCTAACATGGTTTAAAAACAAGTTTGTAAGCCAAACCAGCAGTATATATTAATTCATGTCAGTTATGGTTCATTGAATAAAACGACGCGCATTTCAAATTCTAAACTGATATTATCTTTATTTTTTTAGACATACGTAGTCGCTAAATTGGTCGAGTATTTAGTGTAATTACTTTGGTACTAATTGTTATTATCCAAAGAACCAACATATGTATATACATTTGGTTATTTCATTAGACCTATGACCGTCGCCAATAGCTGATATGAAAAGATGCAATAGCTATAGTCATAAATAACGGCAAAGTAACGACAATATATATATATACACGTATATGTACATATATATTTAACTTGAAAAAATATTTCTAGAAACCTTCGATTTCGATTATCAATAAATTATATTTTTCCTGACCTCCATTTATTCTATTCAATCATTCTGGGAAATGCTAGTCCCATTATACTACGATCGGTACACTTTAACTAGTAACAAATCGTTAACAAGGACTAGGTTAGTAAAAATAATTATTTATCTTCATTATCTAGTGGAAGCTATCTTTGTTGCAATTATGTACTAATTGTTAAACATGAATGGTGCGATATGGTGTAAAATATTAGTTTTATACTAGTTGCATATTATATTGTGCATACCAGGTTCTATGTTATTTCTGAGCAAAAAAGAAGTCATTGCAAATTCGGGGTATGCTTTCCCAAATTTGACATCTACATATTGCCAGAAAAATTATAAATGCT
>JAHZNB010005621.1:0-10524 GCA_027744295.1 Callyntrura guangdongensis
CACAGCGGCTCCATTTGCAGTGGAGCCATTATTGTGCATACGAGTGTATAAAAATTCCAAAAAAACAGTCTCTTACGCGGGAGAGCTCATGCATTTAATTAAATATTCCAAACATAAAGTCACCACTACTGGAAAGCGGCTCGCTATTATTTCTAGCTATCAAAGGACAAAATTCTATTACGTATATACAATTAGCGACAGAACTTTGTAAACTATCAAGAAGCATGGACATAGAAGAATCTCCATATATTATGGATATAATATTATAAAAGTTTTATGTTCGGCGTACTACTCATACTAAAGAACAATACTGCGTTATTAATGTAAACTGCTAACGTGTTCCATTAATTCTCTAAATTTTTATGCAATAAGTTTATAGTAGCAGCACTGCAAATATATAACAGAATAGCTTTATTACGCGTATTCATCATTTCCCCATAATTAACTTTTATCAAGATAAAGAATGCGCTGAAAAATGGATGGAGGTGTGCATAGTGTTCTTTTTTGTATGTATAACAGCAAGGGTTGCAAGGAAAGTTGGGCTATGCATTTTCTTCTACGAATATAATGTACGTGATTTTATTACGTTGAATATGCACATTTATACCGGCATTGTCATTATAGTTTATACCGTCTATGGTTTCTGTCTACCCTGTAAAAAATGGAAATTTTCTCCTGCTTACTGTCCTGAGTGTGCTGCATAGACGACTCGACGACTGGTTGGGAGTGACAAAGGAAAATGTGTAGTATCTTTTAATTGCAAAAGATGTGCGGTGAAATGATTGCCATTATAAATGAAAGTGAAGATATTATTCTCGCTTGCATTTAGTTCGTAATGGATGTAGTGGTAGTTTGCGCACATATAATAACATTATAATTATAAATAACCATGTTCTATCCTAAACACAATAGGTAATAATAGGAAACTCCTCTCTTTTTTCTGCTATTCAAAATCCCAATCGTTATCTATCAGGGATTCCACACGTCTGTACCTTGGCTAACAACAGCTTTTTTTTGTATTTTAATCTTTATGCAACATTGAAATTGAAACACAAGGTATTCGAAACAATGCCATGCGCACAACAAAAAGTCCTTAAAACTGAAATGAAAGTGCGTAGTGCAATAATACCTCCTTTACTGCTTTCCATTATTGGTTTTAAAAATACTTGTCTTTTATGCAATTTTACTTTGTACAGAGTATCAATCATTGTCTGTTTTCTGTTTTCAAAAAGTTATCAGCTCCACTGAGCTAGCCAGGCAGCCAACCAACCAGCACAAAAGCAATAACTAATTTACACTGCATAAAGCAAACAAATCTTTAACCACCCGACCATGTACGCATACCAGCAAAAGTCATTCACTTGATTCATTCAACTCGAACCTCAACAGACACCAGCGAGAGAAAATAATGATGATAATAATAATAATAGCGTTATAAAAAGCGTTACTAAACTTATTGCATCATTGGCCAAACTATAAGACAAACTGGTGGCGACAACGTACATAACTATCACGCCGTTGTCATCATCATCATCATCATGAACATCCTCGCAACCAAATACTCTAACGATCCAACGTTTTCTCTCGCTTGCATTTCCTCCCAATGAATTTACAACGTATCCCATGTACTTTGTTTCTTTTCGCCTGTGTGTGTGTGCAAGCCAACACGCCAACATATACCACTGCAGATTGTTATTTTTCTTGGGCGCGCAGAGGATATCCTCATTATTTAAAGCTATTACGGGTTATTAGTTGATTACTAGTGCGACACACACCAGCAGCCCAATAGTTTAAAAAAGAACAGGCGAGGCAGGGCAGCAAGCAACGGAGTGCAATAATAATATATTATTGTCCCGCGTTCTCTTAAAAAAAATTGCCTGCGAGTATATGCGCGTGTAGAGAGACTCTCCACACATAGACTCGCACAATAGTACATAAATTTTTCCTTTTGCACCACAGTTATCATTACATCGCCATTATTATCATCCTCCGAGTTTGAGCAGTGCTGAGTGAAAAGAAAGAATGAATGGTGGATCGTCTAGAGTGAATGTAGATGGCTATCGCTTAAGCTAACTATTTAAACTATACAAAAAGGTTAAGTGAAAAAGATAGCAAATGGGAAGGTGGAATACATTACACAAATTTTTTTCTTCTTATTTTTGCTGTTGCTGCTTTTCAGTTGCACGAAGCACGAACAAACAGAAATACCTCTCTACCAAAGCCAATAATAAAGAGCAAACGAAAAAAATCCTCTTGGAAAAATTATTCTCTTGTGTTGGCACAAACTTGGCATTGGCGTTGGGCAAAATATTATTATTATACAGGCATTTGTGCAGTGGTGACGGGGAATATAAGATAAAATTTAGTCTCATTATTATTACACAACTACAACCAGAGTTATATTAGCTATGCGTAGTAAGCGTGATATATAATATGTGGCTGTAATCAGTAATTGGCTTTTCCGAAACAGAATACCTATATGATTCAATGAGTTTAACCAAAGATATATTATAATTATAATAAAATGGAAAGGACTGATATGATGCTAATATGAGATGACTTTGGGAAGAGAATCAAATTGATAGCATCAAAAAAGCCATCGAGCCATGTCCCTAGATCTCTAGTTCATTTTTTTTCCTTTGAAACATTCACGGTGAAATAGCGGGAGAAAAGGCGAAGGCGAAAAGTGTATCTACGTATAAGTTTTTTGTTTGGTTATGTGTTTATGGCTGGCAATCCGCCCACACTATAAATTATTACATAACATGAATCCATTAAATGGATATTAGCAGTGGCGGAAATGTATTTTATATTGCAACACAAAAATATTATTATCAGCCGCAGCAGCAGTTCTAGCAAAAGTAACAAACCTACAAGCCATTATGGTCTCGCCTCTGTCGTCTTTTTTTATTTCGCCTCTTACTCTCCGTTTTATCGTTCGTCGACGCTACCATCATCATCATCATTATCATCATCGTGATAGGCCAGGCAAAAAAATATAAAGCTGATCTTGGAATTGAAGGAAAAATATTTTTCTTTTGGGGTTCAGTGTATCATCCGCAATGCTCTCTACCTACTGCTTGCTGGTATCAACTTTACAGATAGGCAGGCCAACTATGAAGGAAATGAATTTAGTGTAATCCTGTTTCTAGAAGAGGAAGGGGAAAAGGGAAAGTGTTTGGGTTAAAAAATTTATACACACAACACACAAACACATACACGATTTTAGAGCTTATATGACACGATGTGGTGTGACCTTTGCCTCTGATGAACCTTTGCTACAGGAAGACGCGTGTTACTCTCAACACTTTTTGGCGGCTTATCTCCTTTTTTCTTGGGCCTGCTTGGCAATATATTTGTGATTCGTGATTTATCACAAATCACACAGCAACTGCATAGTGGATTCACAAGAGAATCGGGAAGAAGGATGTTTGAGTTTGATATTGCTTTAAAAATGCTTTTAGGTAATGCCGTAAAATGAAAGCAGAGGAATAAAAAAGCACATTGA
Organism: Callyntrura guangdongensis; assembly: GCA_027744295.1. Lineage (NCBI taxonomy): Eukaryota > Metazoa > Arthropoda > Collembola > Entomobryomorpha > Paronellidae > Callyntrura > Callyntrura guangdongensis. The sequence continues at coordinate 3,509 of JAHZNB010005621.1, forward strand.
TTTTTTTATATTCCTACTTTATTACAATACGGCCGTCTTATCTGTAAAGTTCATCCCTTTCTTTATAACATCATCGGCGCAAGCGGCATCACGGAAAGAGGCTCAAGAATTTACTATTATCTGCCGTTTTCGTCATCGGTGTCAACTTTGTTTGCACGTAGTGTGAAATCAGGATAAAAAAAGAGAAAAAGAGTTATAAAACTGGTTGGCTACCGTTTGTGTCAATTCAGCTTAACTCTTCCAGTAGCGTATACGCTCTCAAGGCAGAAAAGGTGATGTATTTGGTGGGATGTGATGGTAGGACACTGGCATTGATTGAAGAATAAGTACGGAATGTGGCGCAGCAAAAAAGGATTTCAGAGATTTATTGGAAGGAAATATATTTTTTGTGTTATGGAATCCTTGTGGGTAGGAAAATGTCACGTTTGGTAAACAACGTTTCCGGTTTCTCTAGCTCTTGAACAACGTAAAAATTTTAAAAACTTAAACGCCGATAGTTAGTATTTTACACGTAAGCTCTAACGCACATCCTCAGATTTGTCATAATCCTTAGATCCTAATTAAGTAATTACAGTAACGCTTACTACCAAATAACAATGAAACATATTTCCTTTTCATCATGTTATTCGTTACTTTGTTTGTATACCAGTAAGATTTAAAGTTTATACAGATAATTCACATTTACCAGTTTGCTACGCGAATTCTTGATGAGTCATGCCCTTACAACAGATCCATTTCTAAATCCTTTTTTCATCCTTATCTCGCAACCTCAACACCTTTTCTCCACATCTTGTGCAAAACTAATAATAAAGCCAAAGGGAAATTCAACAAAACATTCGTTTCCCTTTTCACCTTGTTACAAAAATGAAAAAGACGTAATGTTGAATGTAGTACTGAAGTTAAAATTAAGTACATACTAGACAAAGCACTTCTTATGTTTTCATTTCCTTCGCTCGAGGCCTTCCAATATTATTCTTTGCCGCATCCTATGTGTGTCTAGTGCGGGATCATTTTTTGCCCGTGTGTTCTGTGCTCTATTTACCTTTGTTTTTCATCCCTGAACTGATTTTTCCGGCTTTATTACTCCCATCAAAAACTCATTCCACATCACTTATTACTCAACTTTGCACTTAAAAAACAAACAATTAAAGTGCGCAACGAAGAGTGTTATGAACGTAAAACAAACTGTTGGAGAGATCCGTTTCGTGATGGATCTTCGTTCCGGCTCAAGTCAAAAAACACCTTGAAAACAGTTGACTTTTTTGGCACTACTCAGAGTCTTAACAGCGGTGATGATGATGGTGAAATGAAAGGGAGAAAATGGGTACATCGTCGTCATCATAATGATCTGCCACACGCGCTGGCATATTTTCTGCCACTTTTTTACAACTGACAAGACGACAAAGGTAAACTTTCTACGCTGTTATTAATATCCTCCTCTGGGTATTTATTTAGTTTTTTAACGGTGTCGTCGTTTTTCTCTCTTTGCCTCCAACTATTTTATTTTTATACTATAGAGAAAATAATTCACCAGATTTCAATTTCATCCTGGCGTCAGCTTGTTTCCCTTTTCACAGCCCATCAGCCTCTTTTTGAAAGGAAAAAGCACACACAAGAGAAAATTCCGAATTGCCAAAACAGCCCATTCGGAATTGTTTACTTAGCGAAATAAAATTTGTCTAATTGGCTCGTTCACATACGCAAACTGCCATAAAAGCCTTGCCATGCCTGTAGAAAACTGTAAGAATGGAAAGTCGTTCTCGGCAGACACATCATTTAAGCCATTCAGTTTCACTTTAATTGCCGTAACACGATAAAACGTTCAAGAGCGTTTTATTTTTCCCTGTGTCTTACGTAAACGACGTGTCCTGCTATCCTGTATGTATCAGTATTAATGTAAACATTGTTAAGCTTCTTATTTTGAAACGGGCCGGGCGTTTCATAAAATTCCCTGAACAACTTTCCTGACATTTTCAGTACATTATACTTTACTACATATGACCCTATCACAAAATTATTTCACGTTTTTAGTCACCAACCCAAAATAAAGTTCCCTGAGCAGTCACTCCAAACGCTTTTTCTCTCGCTGTCGCTACGTGTCATTTGCCATTTTTCATCTCAGAAACAGTTTCCTTTTCTGCTCTCGCATCATTTTCTTGATACTACTACTACTGGCCTGCTTCTGTCATTCACTCGCGAGTTTGTTATGGAATTCGACAAAAATATATAGCGGAACGCCGAATGTATATTTAAAACTTGGTTTTCTGTTTCGCTTTTCTTTTTCTCTGCTCATTTCCAACTGAATAGTCAGCTGTCCCTAAAAACAAAGTTTACTTTTTTTTTGCAAAACAACAAACTTATTGTTTATTCACTAGACTATACTACCCATCTTTTCTCAACTCTTATTATGTTCGACTTTTCCTTATTTTTATTCTGTTTCTATTTTACGGCATGACCCGGCTTTCGCAAGAAATGAAGAATGTGAAGAAAAAAACTAAACTAGCCATCTCACAACAGTACTCGGTAGCANTTCTCCATTTTATTTTTATTTTGTAGATCATCATTATCAACGGCATGACCCGGCTTTCGCAAGAAATGAAGAATGTGAAGAAAAAAACTAAACTAGCCATCTCACAACAGTACTCGGTAGCAGCAAAAACATTGTTGAAATGCGAATCTGTGGACTGTGAAGGAATAGGATGTGGTATCTCATAACAAGAACTGACGTCAACACTTTCTTCCGTCTCTTGTCGTGATGACTTTCATTTCTGCCTTCACTCCTACCCATTTTCTTTCCCCGCCACACACTCCGCTAAAAGTTTGTATTAAGCCAAATGATGTATCCTATTACATGGCAGCGATGGAAAAATAATGAAATGAACTAAAAAAGCCCTTTTCATCAGACCTACATATTTTTTCTCTTCTTTTTTGTTACTTTCCATTCTCTGAAGAACGAAAGAACAAAAAAAAACATTAGCTTTTTCCCAGTTACTTTTTTACCAGGTCAAACCAGTCAGAAACCTATGTATACCAGCACAACAACGCCAACAACGGATAAGGAGAGAGAGAGAGAGAGGAAGAGAGAATGGAAACTTTATCATTTCGTTGTTTCTGGAATGTTGCTTTCTGTCTCCTTTGAGTAGCAATTCATTTGTGGAGTAGTATCAATGGAGCACGAAGTATATGTAACTTTTAGTGGGAATAGTCGAGCAGCCAAAGTGCCACGACTTGTTATCCCTCTTTACATATTATTTAGGTTAGTACCACACAAAAAAATAAAACTAGACCGTGCTACACATTTTCAAGCTATAAAAAATCTGCATGGTAAGCATCTTCCATAACAATATCACTCAAAAGAATAGTCTAGTGTTAGAATTACAATCATCCTTACATAAAATGTAAGAGAATCTGGCAAGCTTGCCATTTTTCATTTTTTTGTTTAGCAGTTCACAATTTTTTTGCCATTTTTGAGCTAACAAGGATGTTATATATAAGACCATGAAACAAGACAAAAAGAAAGACGGGCAGAGGCAGGTAAGTAGAAGGGGGAAAACAAAAGACAGGAAATCGCCAGTAATCCTTTCGAAGAATATAAAAAAAGAAAGTAAGATTGTTAAAAAAGTTTTTTTCCAGTAAATAAAAAGGGGAAAGTTATGAAAGAAAAATTATATGCATGTGTACAACAGCAGCAGACGCGTAGTTTCTGCAATAAACCACACCCAAGAAGCACTCCGCATTCTACATTTATAAAAGCATAAAAATAAAAAGGGCAAATATTTCAAGGGATCACTCGTAAACGATGTTTGTCCATTCTTTCCTCAAGATTCATCGTGGCAGTTTTTTCTCTTCAGGCTAAAATGCTACCCCCATGAAACGGGAAAATGTATGAGGACATTAGGATGATTGCTCTCTTTCTCTCTCTCTCCAAACTTTTCCGAGAATTTCTTTGAATACGTCTGTCGACGTGATTTATGAATGCCCCCTCCCATAATACTCTTTTTATACTTTCTACTTTGTTTTCTTTCCTTCTCACTTTTCATCATCGTCCCAGAGTTGTTTCATTTTTTATACGGGGAAAAGATAAAAGGGATGATAACGAGGAGGATAACAATAAACGTTTCACCTTTTCTTTTTCTTTCATCAACATTCATGTACACGTAAACCGGTTGTATTTCACAGACATGCCACCACCGCACTTTTACTGCTGTTGCAGTTATATATATTTTTTGTTACCTTGTACGCTCGTTTTCTTTAATGCGTGGGCGTACTGTCGCTGTCTATGCGTGCGGGAAAGTTCATGGTGGTACGCTAAAAATGGAACATTTATAGAGTAATACCATTACAGTAACAAAGCAATACATCCCCTCATATACCCAGACGTACATGGCATTTTTATTTTTCGCTTGTATCGTTCCCATTATTTTATCTCTCTGTGTGTAGTAGTGAGTAGTGAGTACAACAAGCAACGTTTATATATCGCTCACCTTTTTCAAAGTGCACATTTTGTTTTGCAAAAGCGGCCGAAAAAGCGGTAACAATTCTAGAGTGAATATCATCCTCATCATCATCACCCTCCCTCCGGGAATCGCGATCGTTGGAAACAACAGCCGCGGTTGAGGAAGAAGAAGGGAAACTCATAACAGTTTTTCTTCTTGTTTCTACCTCTGCTGCTGCTGCCACCGTTTCCTCCAACATTTCTTCTTCCTCCGCAGGCGAATCTGACATATTGCCATCAAGTATCATCATATCGGCTCCTCCAGTGGAGCTGGGAGCTGGACTTTCGGCTTCTTCAGAGGATTCTCCAGTGCTTGTAGTGTTTGTTCTTGTGGAGGACGCGGATGATGATGAGAGTGTAATGGTGGGACTACTAGCACTACTACAACCACTACTACTACTCCTGTTGCCGGTACCTTTACCGCCATTTACACTTATCTCTCCTTCAGTCATCTCACAACAACTTTCACTTCTTGGAGGAACGGTAGCAGTAGGGACGACGGCAGCGGCGTTAGCAATAATGGATGCTGCTGCAGTATTTGAAGTGAGACCACCACCACAACCTCTGTCGTTTTGTACTGCGGTAGTGGCAGCAACACCAGCACCCATAGACTTTGTTGCAGGTTCTTTCATGATTTTTAATGACGAAAATGAAAACGACGAGGAGGACGACTACGAGCTGAACACCTTTTTAACGATCAAACTACCACTCTAATAACAACACAGTTTGTCTGTGTGTATGTGTTGCTGACTGGTTTATGGGCAGTAGTAATATTGTAATGGCTAGTTTTTCCATTTAGTAGTTCTCTTTTTAGTTTTTATTATACCGTGCCATGAGCGAATTTCTCAGTCAGTATCATGATCATCGTCGTCGTCACCCTTGTTATTATCATCCTGGACGCAATATACATATCAAGAAGAAGTACGTTATGACTTCCGACAGTTCTGATAAGTATATGGCGGATTGTACGAAAGTATGCTTAGGCGGTATACTTTCTTCGTTTCCTTCTTGTGTGGTCCAAATTCCAAGAAAATCGTTTCTAGTGTAGCGATCAGCCAAGAGAAAACTCCAAAGTCGTAATCATCATCACCATCAAAGGTATTTTTTACTGTTACCACCGGAGCGTACAATATCTAACCATGTGTGCTGTAATATGTACTTGTACTTCTAGTCGGCAGACAAGGATGAATTCGCGTTCAGTAAGAATCGACCTCTTTTAGGGATTTACTTGGGAATCGATAGTTGAGACAGAAGCTAAACCAAGCGAGATAATGGTTGCTTTATTACAGGTAATTTAATGCAACCTGCCGTCTTTTAGTGTAGCATAGCGTAATCGCCACTGAACCTCGCCACAAAAAATATGTCGGCAACAGTCTTGCTTCGTGAGTTTTACTAATGTAGTCTGCAACAACTGCACAAGAAGTATTCTCTCTGGTGCCTAATTTTTTAAAAGGTACCTACAACAGCGACAAGATCGACAAACCAGGATGACGACACACAAAAAATTCCTCCGGCAAAATAGAAATTCGCGTCTTTAAGAGTCTCTCTCTCTCTCTAGAAAAAAAGAGTTTTTGTTCTCTTTTTTCATAAAGAATGCTTCATCCACATACACCGCCACGGCACCGCCTCATAAATCACGTATTAAAATGCAGTGTGTGTTCTGAACGTATGTCGAGGTAATGTAATGGCAAAGACAGGACCAACTTTTTTTATGAATGTATGTCATGTGTCATGTCCATCCGTTCTTCTTTTTGGCTTGCCCAAGGAAACGACCAAGTCAAGTCAAAGTCATAATAAATTGACTAGCTTGCTGCTGCCGCTGCTGTTGTTGTTTTTGTTTCAGCGCCAGTTGAGTTGAACTGTGTCACACAGTCAAAAGGATTTCTCACACAGCACAATACTCACACAATAAAAATAAGAATTGCTAAAGGAAAAACAAAGTCTTTTTCCGACTCTCTTTACGAACATCTACACAACCCGCTGTTACGTACGAAAGGAATCGTCACTTGGTATGCATTTGAGAGGGGCACACACGGGGTACAAGTCTCAATCCCAATGAAGCAAAATCAAGAACCACGGCCGTTTTCTTTTTTCCCTTTTTGTTTCTCAATTTTAAATTGCACATGAATTACTTTATACGACGAACATGTCCAACCAGTAGAAGCGGAGTAATTGGGTAAACGGCAATGTAGTAGTGGCGGTGGTAGCTCTGTAGAAAATGTTTGTAACAAGAAAATTGCACAATTACTACTAACTCTTTTAGTATTGCTTCTGTGAGCAGCGGTAATAAAACGAGAAGAAAAAACGGTCACGAACTTTTTTTGCACTGGTTCTCTTTCATTACGTCAAGTTTGGTTTGCTTGGGAAGAAAAAGGGCAGTAAAACTGACGCGACATTACACATTTACAGGCAAATAGGTATTAATATAAAAAAGAGAACGGAGTTTAAGCAAAACACTTTTTTGTTCGAGGTTCGCCCGGTGTGGTAGTATGATGATGGGAAAAATTGATGTTTTTCTGTT
>JAHZNB010005622.1:0-22670 GCA_027744295.1 Callyntrura guangdongensis
CCTATTGACTTGAGACAAACTATCTCCCCATTTGATTTGCATGGCTTGTCTTCCTTCATATTTCAGCAAGGTAACGGACGCGTCAGTGTGAATGCTGAAAAGAAGGTGTTTCAATTTTGTGAACAACGTAATTTTCAATTTTTTTCCAAATATCATTTGATACTGCTTTGAAAAGTTTCTTCTAAATACCACAGTTTGACTATATTAATAGAGCTTAAGCAGAATTTTTTTGAGTCTCAGCCCTCAGTTTTGATTGATGTCTATATGAGAGCGTCCATTTAGAACGTTTGAAAAAAATCGGGGTTTTTGGGATCCCTAATTTCATCAAAAATCTATGTCACAAAATTTTCAAGCCCCCACCCCACCCGCAGACAATAAAACACCCTTGGATAGATGTATTATTACCATCCTTCATAACATTATTCTATTGTAACTGATCATAAAATTCCTGCCGTTAAAATATTTGTTTCTAAAAATGGATGACACATGAGCTTTGGTATGTTTATTAAAATTTAATTTTGTATGATACAATGTCCCCACAATACTATATACAGTTGAGACGTTTAATTTTATCGGCTAAATATTACAATTATTACAAAGCAACGATGAAAATGTATGTTGAAAATTGTCAACAATAAATGCAGTGCCGAAAGTATCGCAAAAACATGATGTCCTCACCTGGTCTAGTTTCCATCTCTAGTAAAATTCTCTAGTATAAACTTTTGATACCGTAACGTCACAAAATTTCATATCCCCCCACCCCCTATGTCACGAAATGTCACACAAGTTTTAGAACCCCCATCCCCTATTTCCAAACGTTCTAAATGGATGCTCCCTATGGATACATAACATACGAGAACTTTTTGATAATTTATAACTTTTAGCAAATTGGAGCAACACTAGAAGAAATTTTCGAATTGATTTACTGAATATACTAAAAAAATATGATTTCATCCCTCTGCATCTCTATCGCAGTCCCCCGCCGAGGGAATCATAACTTAAAATGCTACAAAACTAATGATTGAAATCGCTTATAACTCGTGCTTTGGAGTCTGAATTACACGAGCTAAACAAATTTGAACTTTGGTGGTCAATCTGGGTCATCCAATCCTGGCATATCTTAATTGACTTTATGAATACCAAATGGTACATTGGTTCATGTGGAATAAACCCATTCGGAAACCTTGTTATTTAACCTTGACTCGTGGGTACAATTTTTTTACATTTTAAAATATGGTTGAATGGGTATGGGAATCGACTTGGCGAAAGAAGGGTTCATGGTCAGACCAACAAATATCTGTTTGGACTGTTGTGTTTTGTTTTGTAAGAGTAAGAATAAAAGTGGTCAGCTTTGGAGAAAGTTAATTTTTAGGCATAAATACGTCACATAAACATATTTTGATTAATTATTTGCTAGTTTATCATAAATGTCTGATTTGCCTTATCAAACATGGATTATTTTTAATATGCTAAAAGTGGCAAAGGTAGCTCTTGGTATGCGTTTCTTCATCAGATTTATGGTGTATGATGCTGAAGTTCGGACCACTTTTTTTATTACAAAAATCATTTTTATTTAGTTTATTTAATGATCTTATCTGGCCTGTCACTGACATTTTTTTAATGCTCTTAAAGTATAACAAATGATGTGAATTAAAAAATATTTTTCCAACTATATTAAAGCAGCTAAATAACCTATTGTGTAGCTATTTAATAACGACGTGGCTGTTGGAATCTTTGAGCAGGAACTTGGGGTCTTGGCTGGTATTGCTGGTTAACTTGGCTGGCAGCACCAGAACGGTCAGCGTTGCGGTTGATAAGATCAAGAGCCTTTTGGATAGCCTGGGAAAGTTAAAAAAATACATGAGTTTACTTTTACATATGAATTTCTACAATTAGTTAATTGTTAACAACAATTTTGTGAATTATACTTCTGGGATTGGTGGTGGAGTTGGGAGATGAGCAGCTTGTGGCTGGAACCCATTCTCATCTGCGGTGTATTGCAAGTTGATTTGTTCTCCCTCAGGGGAAATGTAAGAGAAGGCACCTTGGATAACTTGGATGGGATTTTCGGGGTCTGGTCCATCCTTAACGTATCCGCTTTGTTCGAGCTTTGTGCCATCACTTAATTCAGATAACCAACGGAATGTTCCATCCCCATTATTCTCATTCTCGCTCCTATAGGATTCAAAAAACATTGAAAATTCACATCCATTTGGACACGCAATTTAAATGCGCTGTGAATTCGCTACCTGGTGATGACAATGTCGTTGCCGCTTTGAGTGGCACTGTACTTTTGGAGCGGCACAGGCTCCCACGAGAACAGCGAAAACTGCCAACTAACAATTGCAAAAATTAATAAATTGTTTATATGCACTAGTCACTGTCTCTTTCTTGATAAAAGTTGGAAACTTACATATTTCATTTTTATGGTTGATTTTAAGGTTTTTTTCTCCTTGAAAACTTCGGGTGGTGTGATAATGATGATCACAGGTGAAGAGTGAACAAGTCAATGATGCTCTGAACCTCGGATGGGCTTCCCTTTTTGTAGTGCTCCAACAACAAAGGACCCTCTTAATTTTTTTAATCTACAAAACTAGAAAAGTGTAAACTATTTTGTTTGATACATAACAAACTGGGCGAACACACGCGTACTAATAACTAACAACTGTGAACCCCTTCTATACCTGTTGACATTGCAGTCATTCTCGTGTTACATTTTCTACCACTGTTAAATCTTCAGTCTACTACTGTACAAACGTCGCCCTTAATATTATTATTATTACATACAATCAACCCTTTTACAACAACCCCTCTCCAAAAAAATAAACACAGAAAAGGGACGACGCATCTTCTCCACATTTTTTTATGTTCTTCTTCACCAAAAAGTGAACCAAAACACGCTTTGTCCCTTTCTTTTGAACCCCACAACTTTTTTTCTGCATGTTTAACAAAAATGACGACGACGAGCTACCTAGATAATGATGATCATGTTGACTGACATCTGACATGACATATAAACATATTATTGTCCATAATTTTCTTAGATGCTTCTGCTGCTGCAGCTGCTTCTGCTTCGAAAAAAAACGTAAGCGTATATAACGAAAAAGAAGATGCGTATCTGACGATAATAATATAAAAAAAATTGATAATGCACTTGAAAAAGAAACACAAAATATATATATTTATTTGTTATAATAGGATAATGGGATAATCAATATATATTGCATTTATGCCTATGATTATCATTCGTTATGGTGAGGTTGCTGATGTCGCGGTCATCTTACTCGTTGTTGCATTTTGTAGTTTAGTTATATTATTACTGTAATAATTGCATACTGCGCCGGGATGATTCACCTGTCTCTACATTCTGCGTGCCTACAAGTATGCAGTATTTTTTTTATCAGCTAAATAGTGTAAGTGATAGTGCGATGGTTTAGGTTGTTCCATTTTTTATCGGGATGATAATATGGTATGACATTGCACCCAACGTTACAGGATAACACCCTAATAATATCTATCGAGAAATTTGATTTGTGGCATAATAAAAAAATTACTGACCGTGGAATCATCTTCATATCGTATTATCATCATCGTCATCATCATCATGGAATTTGCTATTTGCTGGTCATTATCATTATCTCATTTGTTATCGACGTTATTGTATCTTTTTAGCTGTTTGTGCACGTAAAAAAATGTAAAAAAAAGCAGAGAATTATTATTGAAATGTTTAGTAAATATCCTTCAGAAATTGATTGAACAAAGTGTGCCGATAAGAAATCTGGTGAATAGCCTTCTTTCTGGATTAATTGTGTTAAAATACCTATTCAAACTTTCAAATCTGTGCACGCAGTATGTATATTAAATGAGCATCTATTTATTTAGTTAGATACATAAACAAGGGAAGTATAAACGGTTGGGAATGGTCCAAAATTTCCAAATATTACTATGCTGTTGGTGTACTGAGGGTACCTCGTGTCACTATGAAAGAATGAGCGGGATCCCGAAAACTGTGGAAAGTTGAATTTGATACTAATTGCGAGATTATTGTATTTATAGGTAATATAACATTTTATACGTATTATGATCACCCTCAAACATATAGTAGTCCATTTTCATCATCGTAGATGGACATGGTCATCTTATTCTTTTGCTGCTAATCTACATATTATTGGCCAATTTTCCATTTTTTTGTGGTTGTCTTGACTACAATTTTTTACGAGAAAAAATGATTATGAGATGACCATCAAAACTATCAATGAGATGCTCCTCATTTGTTAATGGGGAAAATGCTCAACGGGATCATTATTATATATATTTCATTGTGACTAGTGGAAAATTTAAAGCACATGCACATCATTCAGCATGCAATAAAAGCAAATCGTTATAATGATAATAATATTCTGACTGAATATCAAGTACAAGTACAAATATACTATTCCGAGCGTTTTTGCTGATTTGATGTGCGTATGTATTTATGCTGCATGCTCTATCTATATACCTCGATAATCTCTCAAAGACGCGCAAGGATTATTACTCAACAAGATAGATGGACAGAAAATGTGTGGAGAAGAATGAACTAGAACTCTTTTCAAATGACAAAAACTTGTTCATTTTCCTATTAACTCCTTCATTCTTGTCGTAATATTATCCCTTCTATGATAACCGAACATATTCGGAAAGAAATAAAAAGTGCATTTAAAACATTCACTCTTGTTTTTACCGCCTTGTGCAGTCCACTCGTTCTGCATTAAATTTTTGCAGTTGTGGAGGTGGTAAAAAATGTTAAATAGTGTAGTATTGTTTGTTGTTCGACTTTTTGAGGGGGATCATATATACAACAAACGTAATGCTAAATAAAAAAATGCTGAGTGACAGGTACAGGATTTTATCGTCATCATCATCAGTAATAAAAAGGCTAATTCTCGAACGTTTTTTTTAAGAAACAAAAGAAAAAAACGAGGCACGCAGAGCAAATTTACTTGTTTTTTTACATTTATAATAATCTAAAATTAAAAATGAATTGAAGATGTGTGCAAGATCGTTATTTCATTAATAGGTGAGATTCTACCTGTTATTATAAATGTACGCACGACGCACACACGCATCATGTCATTAAGATTTTTTTTAAATTGAGAACATACAGCAGAAAATATGTTTTATTATGCTTCTCAAGCAACTCATATTTTTTTGGGTCCCTGATCATCATCGCCTGGTAATACAACCTCATAAAATAAAACAAAATGTACACATATACATATTACATAGGTCGTAGGTAGATTATGCTTCACGTAATCCAATATTATAGATCCATTTATTGCCAAAACACCTTCTACTTTTTAACAATGTCGAGTTTCGACCACATTACACCATTAATAAGCAGAAAATTTGTCAATTTTCAGACTTTTTAAAATAATTCTTCAAACGAGTCGTCATTTGCGTGCATTTTATTGTTTTACGATGTGATGATAACGGTAGCCGTTTTCACATACCTATAGATAGTTAAATTACTGTTGCTGCCATGTTTCCATTGACTGACAACTGACAGAGAGCGACGTGACGAACCGTACCGTAAGATGTGGTGTTCAATAAAATGCCTATAATTTATAGGTAAAAAATCCAGGGAACAAGTATATTATAAAATAATAACATGAAAGAGAGATATGCACAACATCAACATTCCACCAATTCGAACTAACACAGGTACCTACTTATATGTAGTATTGTCTGATAAAAGGATGCGCTTTAATCCACCTGTTTAGACGTCAATTATTACCAAATTTTAACATTACGAGTTACCACCAGAATGCCATCAGTAGTCCTGTTGTAGTCGAACAAAAGATAAATACAGGTAATCCGAAGCATGATTCGTTTTACATGCATTAAAGTTAAATACACGTAGGCAAATTCTTCCGAGGATATTGATACTACCAAAATCAACATGATGTAATTTACGCGGTAGGTAGTTGACTGCTTTCCCATTTACCTTATGTCATTGACACAACCGCGCTGATGAGTGACTACCTAAAAATATCATTGTTGTTAGGTAGTATGGTGTGCCGGTGAAGCTCCACGATAATATAGTTTAATCAACACATAACCAGACCAGTGAGTAGGTACTACACAGACACAAGTTGTTGGACTGTGTGTGTCATCATCAATGCAATCTTTCGGCAAGTTGAGGCAGAAGGGCGCTGATTGGCCTCCCGTCAGTATAACAATCGATTGATTGATGAAGATGAGTCGTTACTTCTAATGAATGCCTACACATTTGCAATATAAGGAGTTTGATGATAACTCATTAAACTATTATGGATATAATTTTTATCTGGTGATCAAAATCAAAGCCAACAGGCCAACTCGTGACTGGAGAGGCAAGCACGTAAGGAGAACACTGAACAATGTGATGTGCAGCAATTAACATGTTATTACTTCCAATAATAATCATCATTATTATCATTGTATAGGATGCTGTAGGTATGTATCATCACACACAAATTCAAGATCAAAGTATGTGTATTTTTAGAAAGAGAGAAAACCTCAGAGAAATTATATATGCAATGCAATCACACTCCAACTTCTTTTTGTGGCTAGCCGGTCCACTGCCAGGCCACGCAAAATGTGCGTGTGTACCATTTCGTTCCACTAACTACTAATTAGTTGGTCCCTTCCAAATATTTGTATTTCGCACCTCATAAAATATGTCACCATAGGCATGAGCTTGTGTGTGGTAATTAATTATAGTTAATTATGATGATGACAACCATTAGCGCGCGGTCCATTCAAAGACTTGCTGGTTTGGTGCCAAAAAATAAGACGAATTGCAGGATTCCTAATTCCTGATATGTGAAAAAAGGTAAGAATAGAAGGTGCAGTTTGAGTGGAATACATTTAAATGATTTGCTAGGGTGGCTTTAATTTAGCCCTTGAGAATGGAATATTTTAGCAGCAAAATAGCACGTTTCACAATTCGTTTGACTTAATATTGTTCAATTAGCGGAATCGAAAAGATTATCTAACACTTTTAGATACAGTCCTCATTCTATTTGTTTAGTTTGTGTCAATTGATAGGCAAATAAGTTTGCCTTTTTTGGAGCAAAGATTTCTCTGGCGAAATATATTTTTCCGAAGGACCAGCCAGATGAATGGGTGAAGGTGAGGTTGACCAAATAGCTTATATGTAGTATTGTATCAAAAAAAATATCCACCTACACACATGTACTCTGCTAATTTATTATTCATCCCATCTTCCCTATCTTTTTTATCAAATCGAAAATATAGTCGAAAATTGAACACGACCTGAGAGATAAAGTGCAAGATTGACTTTTTTGAAGGGATGTCTTATTTGACAAAATGTAAATGAGTAAATAAATGAAGTGAGGGATTCATCTGTTGAAATCATCATCCTCGTTCAGCAGAGGGTTCGCGGCCCTTAAAAAGTGCATTCTCCTCCGACTATAAAACCTTTTTAGTGAACAAATTGCCAATATTATATGCATTTTGCATGACTATTGCCAATAATATTTTGTGTTTATTGTTTTGCCACTTTTACAATTTTGCAAGATAAATGCACTTTTTATGTGTTCGATGAAGCCCGACCCGACCCTTCAATTGAGGCTGTTTAACTGGTAAACGAAAGTTCAACCCATAATACGTATACTCAAGTCGTTACACTATGACGAGCACTGCAACGCAAATATTTGTTTATTTAAAAGGCAAAATAGACTTGCATAACAACAAATTTTTGTTTTAAATGAGGAAAAATTGGTCACTTTTGAACTGTCCTAAAAATAATTATTTTTACCCCAAAGTATTTATTTATTGTGACAGTAACCTGTACTCAGTCAGTCAGTTCTTAAGAATCCATTCTTTTAAAAAGATAGCCATTAATTTTGTTTAAAAATAAATTTGTTATTATCACCAAATCACCTTTTATTATTTAATGCATTTAACTGATCAAGCTATAATTATTATGTTTGTCAAGTTTTACTGCTTTCCGTTGACTTATGTACTGATCTCTTGATAATTTTAATTACACCTTCTCCCCTCTCATGTGTGGAAAAAACTAAAACTACAGCAGAAAATATTGTCCACGTTCAGCGTTTAGTCCAACTTCCAGTTTTTAAAAGTCATTATCTGTGACAAAAGTGAGTGTAGGACAGGTCATCTATACACATATTACACTGTTGATTTAAATATTAATTAATCAGTGTCTGGTCATTCCTTTTTTTTCTCATTTAAGGTTCCAAGGTTACATATTTTTGCATTTATTTTTTTTTCTGCTGTCGGTTGAAAAAAAAGTTGAATTGCAAATCGTGACCACCACTACCACGAACGACAGGAGCAGGAGCAAAGCAGCCAGTGGTCAGCAGCAAGCCAAAGCGGCAAGTATCAGCATAATAACAGCAGCATCCCCATCCCCACCACCTTTTTGTCATCATTCAAGTAAAAATGTCACAGCACCATCAACAACACCATCAAAGTCAAAAACCAAGAGAAAAATCAACAATCAAAATCGCTGGTCATCCTCCTCTTCGTCATCAGCAAGCGCATCATTCCTCTGTCTGTTGAATAATTGATACTTTTTTATTGCACTTTTTTACATAAATTTCTACTTAACTACAAAAATAAATGCCTTGTTTCCTTTCAAAATGTTGTAGAATCGCCAAAAAGAAGGGCTAATTGACCCCAGCGGAGCTTAGCAGACAAGGCAAACATATAATAGGCACGGAACAAGAGGCATAATAATCAGCACAATTAGGTACACACCTTATTACGCTGCCAATAGATATTTTAACGCGCGTGTGACTGTCTCTACGGTCTGGGTCACAAAGTCACTATCATGTTCCTCGTTTCGAAAAAGGGCATTCGTATAAAAATTTACAAAGGGTAGGTAGGTACAATAATATAAAAAATGGTTGCTTCTTAATTTAATAAGTGATAAAGTACCTATACACACGTCGTAAAAGTTTAAACAAAATGATATATGTCCAGTGTGCAAAATCAATGTAATTGATTAGGTTTGGTTTAGAAGACAAGCATAAAAAAAGCCAAAAGATAATCAAGTGCACGCATACCTACACTACATTCCTCTTCACTGTCCGACCGTGGTCATCAACGTCAGTTAAATTTGCGGAAAAAATTTCCATGTCCAAATAAAAAGTTTTTAGTCTGTTTTGCTGCATTATTTTGCATTTGATTTACATAATGGTGGTAATGAGGAATACAGAATAATGTATCATTTGCTGTTATTTTAATTAGATTTGACGCTATTGACACACTCGGAAACATCAAGAAAAGAAGAAATATTACCATATAAGATTCAGATTCATATGTATGTAAAAAAAATGTAAAATACCGTTTCCATCACATGAACCACTAGTACTACTAGTGTTTCCGTTTGGACGCTGGCTGGTTTTCGTCAATTTTCTTATCACGTCTTGAATGTTATCACTATTAAACAGCAGGTGAGCAATTAACCAGCTATTATAAGGATGTTCGCCAACTGCCAGAGATGCCGTGTGATGATAACCCCAAAACGAGAAAATGTAAAAACTACTGTTTTTGCACGTAAAGTATCACTCTTCTCTCATCATCATCGTCATCCTCATAAAAGTCAAAGTCAGTCTGGTCCTGGTTGTCGTCGATGAGGGTGAGTGACAATAAGAAGCAAGGTAAAACATGCCCATAAAAAGGTTTAAAAATGGATGAGGAGAAGTAGTAGTAGTAGTAGTGGAGTGCTGTATAATCATAATGATGATGATAGATGACACGCAAAGTGCAAAACTGGTGCCACCGGGAAGGCCAGTTTATTCTTATAATATATGCTTATTAAAAAGTTTGATCTGTTAACTAAAAAGTGCTTCGTATTTTCAGAAAGTCTCCATGCATACAATTTGAATACATCACAGCAACAAATACCACTTTTGTACTACCAATTTTTTTAACAACAATGCCGCTTAATAACACAGCTGGTAGTTATTCATCCTCACCATCTTCTCGTTAATCATCGTCACTACCTGTTTGCAACTTTTTTAATATTTTTAAGGGCTACCGCGTTTTATTGCTATTTTATATGCTACTATTCATTATCTGTATAGATATTCCATAATCTTTTCATCCAGTCCTCTAAACAGAGTACAACTGCTATCAATTAAGAAATAAAAAAATGAAGATGATCTTATTATCATTCGTCTTGAGTTAAATATTTATGTAAGATGGGTAATATTTTAATCTATAAAAGATGCATCCTCTATATGAAGATGAGCAAGGTACTTCATTCTGCAACTTACGTCTTCATGACGAAAAATAAATGTTGATTTTTATTTCATTTCAAACCTGCTTACCCTGCCTGCCTGCTGCAGTCTAAATGTTTATTTTTTTTCAATAAAAATGGATTCTTTATGCAAATTATTATCTGGATCTTTTAATTAAATAGGCTGATGGAGGGGCACCGTATCATCTTCCATGGCTATTGTTTTTCCTCTCATTTCCTTTACCCTTCAACAAACTAGTGTGCAGGCTCAGCATAATAATTTTCATCATCCGCGTGAGAGTACCTTCTTCTGGTTTGGGATTGTCCACTTACAACTAACCATTTTTGCTGGTCACATTTCCTCGTTAGTACAGTACAAAATGCATGATACCACACAATGAACAACCCCCAAACCATAGAATGTAATATGAATTTGATCCACTTCATATCGCAGTGATACACACGGACATCACTCTACCTCCCTCTCTCTCTCTCCCTCTGTGCCAATGAATAGTTGGATGAATTAGATGGGACTATTTTTTAATCGAAGCAAGAAGAAGATTCCTGAATGCAAGGTCAATTTTTGTTCCTTTTATGTTTAGTTGTTGTCGTGCAATTAACAGCGGAATGTCGCATGTGCTCATGCATACATAATAGACCAGACAAACTTACGTTGCTATAACGTTCGTCATCCATTGTCTCTAATTTTGTCTGTCTCTCTAGTTTTTATGGTACCTTAATTGTTTCATCTTCACTCGTTGTTACGCTGATACATCTCGATCGAATTGCATGCATTACAAAACAAACTAAACTGAATTTTGTCACTTGATACTCCCCAAAAAAATAATGCATGCAAAATGTTTCATAATCTGCATTCTCTTTTCCTTGATGTGTCTCCTATGCAATTTTTTTACCTTTTCCTTCATCATCACACATACACACAACTACTACAGTTCAACAGTTTGACAGGTATTCTTCTTAATCTAATTGCACTCGTCGTAGGTAGCAAACGCTTTCTCAATGCGCAGTGTGTGTGAGCGATCAAGGGTGCAATTGTAGGTTTGCGTCGTCGTGGTATCCAAAAATATCCTTTTTAAACAGTTGTTATGAGACAATCATGTAGTATACCTGTTATGTTTAGCTACGTAATATTTCAATCGTACCAATTGTAAGCTTTCGCTGCATCAATACATTGCATAGTAGAAAGTGGCAGGCTAATTGTATGTTTTTGTCCACAGTTCCGTCCAGCTATAGTTGACTGACAGTTGACCATCGAAGTTTAATTTTAATACGCTTTTTGTGTTTCTCATTGTTAACTAGAAGCGATGTTTGAGATGGCTTCAAAATGTAGAAAATTTTGGGGAAAAAAATTGTGGCATGTCATCGTTTAGAGTTAACCTTCACGTTGCAATTATTGACGCATCTTGGGAGACACATCAAAACGAATTTTAGAAGCAATAATAATACGGATAATTTTATATTAGGGAGCAGTTGGTTAATTTTATGTACAAAAACTCAATAAGAGTTTGGGTGCAGCAATCTAGTTACCTTGCGTATTATTACAGGTAACAAACAGAAGTGGACGGGGAATTGTATCTGCAAAAATGTTTTTCGTGTAACATTTAATCTGCAAAACTGGAAAATGATTTTTTCAAAGAAATACGTTTGGATTATGATTCTATGTTATACTGTAGGTTATAATTACTGCCCACAGCATGCTTGCTATCTCGGGCGTCGTCCCAAAATGAGGTTGAAAAGCAGGAACAGATTAGTTACAGCAAGTATGACTAACATAATAGCAGCAATGGTAATTATAATAATGATGCAACAAGTTTTAGGGATTAGCTATTTAAGCTGATAGTTTTTGTGGGATCGGACTATCCAAATTTCCCACCAATGTACAAATATTAGTAGCAGTTATATCTATCTATTAGTAGCATATGCCTAATGACATGGTTTGTTGAATTTTTAGGAGTGAAATTGATTTATTTGGAAAGGTTCTACTAATTTGAATAAAATGTTCGCAGTTTCGCACTATTTTGTTCTCTGATTTACTCACACATGTTCAATTCAATCATTCTTTTATTCGCACTGAACACGAGCAATCTTGAGCAATATGCATAATTATAAAAGTATTTAACAAACTAAAGATGGAACAAATCTACGTAGATATTTAAATTGATTTCATTCCAAAAGTTTAATGACTTGATAGTACGGTTTACTATACACGATACAGTGGGTTTATTTGTGATTTGGGTAATTATGACGATATCAATAGTTTTTATTACTTAGCAGGAGATCACAAAACCTATTAGGTGTCTTCAACTCCTACGCAACGAAATAAGGTGTGAAATTAAATAGGGAGCACAATATAGTACCAGGTACTATTGGTCCCTATTTAATTTCACACCACGGCCACGCCCGGGGATTTCATATTTTTCCCGTGTTAATAAAATGGCGAGTCTAACTCTGTCGATCCACTTTATATGCGTCAAATGTATTAGAATCCCGGGCACTTTGGAGAAGATCTAGATTACGTTGGTAAGGAAGTCTGTGAATTGTCATATTATATTAACTAATGTCGTTAGTCGTTCATCATCCTTGGTGAGAAGTAGGAAATAACAACATTTTTCCAGTAGCGTCCACATTACAAAAATAAATTTTTCAGTGCAATCAGTGCGAAGTTTTATTTAAAATACATATGCAACTTTGTAGACAATCCCTTGTAAGAAAAACATGTAGAATTCTTAAATTCATTTAATTTTTACGTTGGGTTTTCATTAAAAAAAATTATTAAGGTCTGTGGCGCCAGCTATACCAAGGGAGACTGACAATAGTGACAATTGACAATCAGCATTTTTTATGAATCAGTAACCGTACTTATTGTGGGTTTTAATTTTAGTTGCCTAAATAAGCACAATTTAATCACAACATTTAAAATATATAGTTTATCAAGAAACTTTTTACTGCATATTTTAAAAAATGAAATAAGCCACAAAACATAGAATTTCAGAAATTGTGCATTATATCTGGATATAATGCACTGCATAGCTTTCTAATATATGTAGCTCTAATATTATAAGTGCCTTGGTATGCTCTATCCTTTTGTCATCATTGGTGACTAGTGCAAAACAGGATGACCTGCTCAGCAAACTTCTATCATTGTCATAATATCATCAACAAAATCTGGGGTAAAACTTTAAATTTTTGTAGGACGCATTACAAGGTAATTTTGTTTCATTTAACCATGTGGTCGTTCATTGCTCGCTGGCTCCTTGCCATTTTAAGGGTCCCGACATTTTTATTGCCCAGTTTGGCTGCTGTGACTCCAAAAAATGCTATCTAGTTGAAATAGATAAATTGATGAAAACAATATATACCTACATCCCTCATGCACATAAATTTTCTGACTCCATCTATTACAAAAAATATAAAAATTAAGAAAAACAGTTGCTGCGGTTACCTGTGTAGTCATTGGTTATATTGCATTTCCTTTTTCGCTTTTACTACCTAAAGCTTATAATGAACAACGTTGTCTTGTCTTTCTGTTTCTCCCTCACCCCTTGTCAATGATCATCCTCATTTACTCTACAACCTTAACCCTTATTATTACCCATTATACAACAAAATAATACTCCGCATCACCCATATCACAATAACAATGACAATATGATGATATTGTTATGACAACTTCCATGATGATGATGACGATATTGCGGTCGTGTAATAAAACTTTAAATGCTTATATTGGTGTAATCATTTCAACAATTTTGCTGTATAAAATGTTCCTTTTTACACCATTTCAGTTACCACAAACAGTATCATGATGATGACGATCAAAAGCACATATTACATCTGACGAAATTTTTATTTTGACCTTACAAACAATAACTCTTAAACTTTTTTTGCTTCATTCGTCCCTTGCGAAAAAAAACAGAGAAGACCATACAGAGCCCCCTTTTTGCTCTCAGAGGTAATCATCACCCTGCAACCATAAAACACTTCTAAAGAGAAACAATAAAGAAAAAACGTCTTTAGAGGGATGTATTTCCAAGCAACAAAGTTCAAAAACAACATAACATTAAAATATTACACTTACACGCATTATACGTTTCACAAAAATATCTATACGCTCAAACAGGCGTTGCATATTGCATTGCATTGCATTGCGTGTGTGTGCTAGTGTGCTAGTGCGATATGCAAATGCGTAACGGAATCCCAAAAATCCAAACATGTAATCATATAGGTAATTTTATTTATACGACGGACCGGACAAAAAGACAAAAAAGGTTACTTTTATGCGAGACATTTTTTTCGTTAAAAGTAATTCCTTGCGACAAGTCATAGTTAGTTTGTCTGTCTGTCTGTAGTGTGCCACTGGATTTTATTTGATATCAGATCAGTTTTGTATCGTCATTTTAGCTCATTGACGTTTTTGTAATTTATTTTAGCAATAATTAAAGCTGAAATCCCTGGTCAGAAAGCATTTATCCAAAAATGTGTACAGAATCACGTATTCAGTGCATGATTTATTAATTATTAAATTCCAGTCCTCAGATATATTGGTTTTTTTGCCGCATACCAACGATTAATATGCTAAAAACGCACCATTTGTTATCCAAAATAACTTATGCGTGCACTGTGCACACGCGTAAAATATTTTTATTGTTAAATAAATATTAAACACACGTACACACAGGCACTTCTCTAAAATGTGCAGTATACATGTATGCAATTTCTGTATTAATTTTTCAAGTTGATGCATCTCCTTCAAACCCAGGTCAGTAGAAAAAAGGACGGCTAAAGTAATCTGTCACCAATTTGCATTTTTGCGTATACATGTATCTCTTCATTATTCGCAATAATTATCATTAAATTTACAATTATTATCATTAACCGATTGGAAATGAAGGAGTTCAAACCTAAACTGCGCCAAACTTATAATTATCCTCTTCTTCTTATTCCTCTGTTAATTACAATATTCATGTATTATTATAATACTAACGAATACTAACGCCGCCGTTTATTCGCCATACATAACATACGTAATACTTTACGAGCAGAAAAGTGAGATCGAGGATAAATACAATAAGCGGCGACATTTTCAAAAGGGTTGTCGTGTTACCTACTACTATGTACATAGAGTCGTTAGATCGTACTACAACATTTCAATGGGACGTCTGGAGGGCTTCACATCAATCAAAACTCCTAACAAGACACATTTTAGCCATAATGTAATATTTCTACAACAAAATGGTGCTCTCGAAGGGATTTTGACAGTTTTGACCAGTACCCGTTTATAAGTTGTCACTGTTGCCAGCCCCTCGCTGCATGAACAACAGCACCCCGTCACCGTTGCGTTACCTCGTTTTGGACTTGTTGTACAAAAGTGATATTTTTCTTAAATAAATAAATACATTTTAGTTGTGTGTGAGAGAGAGAAAAATACGTTTTTTTCTCTAATTTCCCTTTCCCTTTAGCAGCAGAGGCAGCAGTAGGCAGGCTAAACTGAATTTGATAAATGACACATTGCTATATCGTGTATTCAGGGAGTCCTACAAAAGCAGCAGGTCATTTTAGTACAATCACCAGTAAAACGTAGAAATAAAAAGAAGAGAAAAATGATTAATTAAATATACTGGTGAAGAGGCAGGGTACTTAGAGTAGCCCTTCTATTTTTGACTTTGACTGTGGCTTTGCTGTTTGTGTTAGAGCTGCACCAGCAACAGCGACAACAGAGCGTTAGGATAGCATTGAAATGGAAAGCTGCATAATTTATGGAGGATGCAATTATGAAAAGATATACCACGTAGTCGTAGTGAAGGAAGATCACTGACTCAATTCACTCAACAACTTGACTCATTCTCAAGAAGACGATGATGACGGTAAATTGCATTACCGATATGCATATACATACATATTAGCACAATATTTTTTTTGTTTTTTTTTGCAATTGTTGTTGGATGAATTTACCGAGATTTGCATCGTCATCCTCATCATCATCGTTGTCGTCATCATGATTATCCATGAATGGACTTGGTCAACGCCGAGAAGAATGAAGATGATTACAGAGATGATCTAGGTAGCTTATGATTTTTAATGCACTTGAATTTTGCAACAATGCCAATTTCGCCAACAGCAATGTTGACGGTTTTGTTTCCTCTCTCTCTCTCTCTCTTTATCCCTTAGCCTTTCCATTTCTTCACCATTAAATTTAGACTGGGCACTACTGCTGCTGTTGCATCGACAAACTTCAAGCTGTGAACAATTTCATTTTTGTAGTTTTTACAAACTGTTTTTCCATATTTGAATTTGAATATTGGAAATCCCTTTGTGAAGAGACTGCGTCGGCAAATGTGTTTCCCACTGATTGACCAAAAAGTGGGCCCAAAGCTTTCGATCAGCCAGCTTTCGATGATGTACAGGCCAGATAAGATGGGGACCTGTGTTAGTTGTTAGTTAGTCATGACGACAAGTTATAGATAAAGGGCTCATCTGATCCTCATCTTGAGCATGAGCTGTGCAAGGGATGAGGAGAGGAGCGTCAAGGTCCCTAACGTCCTTGTGAGGAATGTACATGATTGTCAATGTACCTATGCTGTATACCGCTGTCCCTTTTTCAAAACTTATACGTGCATGCATAAAATCAAATAAAAACGATTGCCAGTAGACGAGGAGAATAACGATGACAGGGCTGCCGCATAATAAGCCAACATTTACGCTTGCTTTAATAGTTCAAGCAAGTACCTAGTTCCTCTTCTTTGTCGTGTGGTTGAAGTTTGAGAGCGAGATAGGACCAACTAAATCTGAATGAATAGCAACACTGAAAAGTCCATCTTCAGTTTTTTTACGTACGTGCGCGTACCAACCACCTAAATAACAAGCAAAAGTTAATCACGACCTGAGAAAAAAACAAAGCAGATGAAATGAAGCTGAAAAGAGACAAGTACATAATTTTGTGATCACAGAGAGACGTAATCAGCTTGACAAATCTGATTCAGTAGTTTTACCATAGTGTATGTACTTATGTTTGTTTAGTTTGTTGAAAGCTCTATATCAAATATTTTGGTGTATCGCATCGCTCTGTATACACTTCAATGTTTCTCAAAAACGTATCTTTAAATGTGTTCAAAGATTTAATAGGCACATTTAATATCATTATTCATTATTACCCATAGTTTATGCCTGTTAGCAGGTATAAACAAACTCGTAGCATTTCAGGGGTAAATTGAGATCCTGATTAGATGACACCCCACTAATTACTCTTTATTTCTGGGCAACTGCCAAAGCCTTTGTAAGACTGATACTATACTGGTAATTGTAATGGTGAATGAAGAAGAGGATGTGGTTACACAACAACACCGTGGCAATGCAATGGCTGGTTTTATTGCAGGTGGTTGACTTATTCGCACACGTACACACAGTAATAATATCATTGTCATCTCATTAACAGCAATGTCATCAACAAATCGTCAGGAGGATTCCTTCTACTTGAAAAACTCAAACTTGGTAGCACGTTATAAAACTGTCCTCTCTGTTGGTTGCTTTTATTGCGTACATTATTTCCCAAGTCGTGCGTAAATTTCTGCTGGTGGTGGGTGAAAATCGTCCATATAATAAATGCGTATCATTTTATTGTGTCTTGTTATCACCATCCCCCTCATTGACGTTCGTCGTCTTCATCGTCAAAAAAACTTTATTCTGAAATTCCTAATCGCAACCATAAATATTCAACAGAGCAGATCTAGTTGGCAAATCAATGTCTTGTCTGAAATATTTTTGGACCACTTAACTTTTTATCGCTGTTCAGGCATCATCACTTTTGCATACAAATCATGTCCAAAACCGTTATATCCGTATCATCTTCTCTCACCTATTATTATTAGTATTATTCCCTATTATATTTATCAATAACAGCCAGTAAACAACACAACCAGTCAGAATGAACGCATCTGTACAGAAGACGATCAATGACCAACATTTACCTTTTTATTATTTTTGTCGCATGTCCTATTCCCTGATCACCTTGTCGTCGGCGTGCGAATGCCTATGAAAGTACAAGTGATAAAAACAGAATAGAACAATTTGTTTTATGGAAAAAAATGTCCTGTTAGTACCTACGATATGCTATTATTGGACATCACTGCCACATCGTACATTATCTCTATCCCAAGAACCTGAACACTTTATCTTTCACAGAAGCTTCTTACCTGTTTCTCTCTAAATTTATTCCCTTTACAAGAATGTGAAGAAGGGACTAACCCGATAAGGAGATGAAGATGCGCTCCTTGCTTTGTTGCTGATATCTTTCTGCAATGTTGTTTTTTTGGTTGCTTGCCTTGCAAACCCTTGTCCTGGTGGTGGTATGGCAGTGGTGGTCGTGGGGATGTAAAGTACCGACCGATGATGATAAACTTTTAGTTGGATATACATGCATACATTCACGCATGGACATGTTCTAAAGAGTTCTAAGAAGACAATGTGTACTTACTTTTAGGACACCTGACGACGACGACGACGACAACGTGTACCTCAAAAGAATGCATGGCCAAAACAAATAGCCGACCTCATGAACTGATTGCAATTTGTCGCTAATGTTGAATCAGCGTTTTTCTTTGTGGAATTCACATGTCTATTATTATATGAACGTGAAGATGATGATAGTACTCCAACGAAACAAAATAATATACACATTTTTTGCGCGTAAAATGTTTTTTTATTAAAATAAAAATAAGAATAATCTATCATGATTCTTTCCATTTTCCACTTAGTTATAATCTATATACTTTTTCTATAATGTTAATACAATCACCCAAAGGTAAAAGACGATTCATTAGTGGCGCATCCATAACATTATTACATACAGTCAGTTAGTCGGATGTAATTTTTTAAAGGTGTGTTACCTTTTTACGCTATAATACATATATGACGACTTAACAATGTATATATGCAAAACGTACACACATTAAAATAGCTACCCATGACTATATAGGCAGCTTAATTCGTAATTTGTTCTATTCCTTTGAAAAATGCATTTTTTAACAATGTTATATTGTCATAAGAAAAAAACGTTCTTCTTTCGACGATAGGACGAAGACGACGACAAAGAAAAGAAGAAGAGCCAAAATACGTGTGTAAATTTTAACCCATGCCGTGTGCATACAGAGGAGAATATTGAAATAACTTGGTTTGAAAACAATATATACATACAGGGATGATGGTAGTGGAAAAGTGGATGGGTAATTATTATTATTATTGGAATATATTTATGATGAGGGGTGATGATGATCATAAAGGAATATTTTTTGAATCTCCTCTAGTACTGTGTATAAAGTATACTGATGGCTTGGCGCATGATGCTAAACTAACTATACAGATGGTATGTGTTTTTGCGCGGATTATAGTTTATTGAAGGGACACACTGTTAAAAAAATAATGTGCGCATCTATGAGAAGCTTAAGAAGGTATGCGTGTATTAGTGTTAGAATTAAAAGAAGAGATTGGCTTTTATATTTTTTCGTGGGTGCCGTGTCATCTTCATTGTCATTTGATATAAAAGCATTTGTTCCTTGTTATCAAGGCATCAATTTCCTCTGAACAGTCGTAGCCTTAACTTGAATTGAAAAATTAGTTTTTTCCCCTGCATCAATCGCCGAGCAGCAAGGATCAGAAAATAACAATTCCTATTTTGGAAACAATACTATCAACATCATCATCATCATGAAATACGTGAGTGACTAAAATATACAGTGAACAGCTCATTGCTTACAGTAATTACTAGTTGTGAATTATGTACATGTTGAGTGAAGGTGACCATCACAATGATTTCTGATGGAAAGATGGCCCAATAATATATTATCAGTGGATAAATGGTTTTTATTTCTGGACATTTTTGTGAAAAAAGTGAAAATTTTGCTGTGCTATTAAGTGCAAAGTTCAAAGAGAGGCGAGAAGAATGATTAATGTTGAGTGCCCTCGTTGTGTTCTGTTGCAGGTGATTGTTATCGCCCTTTTCTTGGGAGTATGTGCCGCCCGTCCCCAAGGAAACCAAAAGCCTGAAGAAGTCGTTATTGTCCGCAGTGAATTTGATGATAAGGGTATATTTAACAGTCCAAGTCATATCTCTTATCTGAGATATATTTTTAAAAAAATAACATCTTGATCTTAATAGGTGATGGTACCTTCAACTGGGCATCAGAGACTTCTGATGGAACCAAGATTGAACAAAGTGGATTCCTCAAAAACCCGGGAACAGAAGATGAAGGAATTTCCATCTCCGGGTAAAAATGCATTCGGTCGCCGTTGATAATTTTTCTAACGATTATACATCTTTTTGCCCGTCTTATATATCAAAATATCTTTTTGTGCAGCTCCTACCAATACTATGCCCCACAAGGAGAACTCATTCAACTTAAGTACATCGCTGACGAGAAGGTATGTATTTCTTACATTTTATGTTTGTTGTCGCCTACAAGTCTTTTCTTGTGAAATAAATTTGGAAATTAAATTCAATTAAAGGGATTCCAACCCACTGGCGAGCACCTTCCCACCCCACCACCAATTCCAGAAGCCATCCAAAAGGCCCTTGAAATCATCTACAAGAACGCCGAGCATGGCAATTAAATTCAATTAAAGGGATTCCAACCCACTGGCGAGCACCTTCCCACCCCACCACCAATTCCAGAAGCCATCCAAAAGGCCCTTGAAATCATCTACAAGAACGCCGAGCAACAAACTGCTGGAAGCTTCAACCGTGAATCTTATGCTCATGCCCCATCCAAGCCATTGTAAATCTCACTCTTCGTCCCCATAATGTAGTTAATTATAACAGGCCACTATTCTCTTATTGTATTTCCCCATCCTGGTCATGATGTAACAGTCCCCAGTTTTTATACTCTCTCGAATGAGCTTTTTATAAGAAAAAACATAAAACATTTTAAAAAGTTAATACTTTTTTTACAAAAAAAATATTACAAAAAATAATGTTTAAATCTTTTTTATTACACAAACATACACGCACATTCACACATACCTATTTTTACAAACCTTTCGTACCCCACACACCACTCACATAATAATTGACACAATGCTGTTTGCACTGATTTTTAGTTTCTTACCCCGCCCCCGTAATTATTGTATTTTTTCATTTCACATTTGTCATCCCAAATTACAAATATTATTAGCATTGAGGAAAATGTTTTACATAAATTAATCGGTTGCACAATATAATACTGATGTTTGTAATATCCTCTCAATCTTATGTGTACCCTTTTTTATTCTTCTTCCCTTCACGCGCCAGGTGTATACCTCTCATTAAATAAAAATGAATTGACCCCCTGAAGAAAAAATATGTTTTGTTTTGACATGATTCAATCTTGAATTATCATCATCGTCATCATCATCTTTCTCGCCGTTTATCACTACTAGTGTACCGAGTACTACTATTGCTAAACAGTACAGTGGTCGTCTCTGACTCGTCTGCTTTCTTTCATTTTTTTTAAAACAATGTTGTAAGACTTGAAAAATATTCAATATTATTACATTACATTTGGTTGTTTGCTTTATTCGCATGGCTGAAGATGATCAATAAGCTTTCGGATGACTCAACGCGCCTGTTTAAACAGACACAGAGTAAAGCGTGAAGAGAGAGAGAGAGAGATAGACACGCAGCGTCTCATCTCATCTCCCATGCTGATCTGCTGACGCTAACACATAATTTTATTCAGGTCTTTTTTTCTATTTCTCCTTCACTTGATCCCTCATATCGTCATCAATCAGTCATTACTTTTGGTAAAAACAATGCTCATATTTATTCAACATCAACACGGGCCATGTCGATATATTATAATGACTTGTCAATTTAAATTGAAGAAGGTACGTTGTGCTCCATTGCATTGCCCATTATCGTTTTTTTCTTTTTTAGCGTGAATTTTTAATTATGCGAAAGGACTAGGTAAAGTACCTGTAATTATATTGCACTCTTTTCTAAGAATTTGATAATATGAACGAGCCTTTTTTCTGATTAAATATGGCAAATAGGTAGATTTTTTTATTATTACGAGGAGTCGCATTGTTGCATAATAAGGTTAAAATGGTGCTTTTAGAGTTATGCCGAGGTTTGCTCGCCAAAGTAGGAAAAGTTTGGTATGTCATCAAAGTATTTATCGCCCTCGCCTATATTTTCATCATAACCTTCCCCTAAAAATGGGACTTGATCTTGCTCTTCACATGGTCCGGGGATTTTGCGAAGGTCGCACGCGGTTTTAACAGGACTTTTGGATATTTGATCAAACTTTTCCATTTCGGCAAAAACCTCGTTAACGTCTCGTTTACGACAGTCGGCATAGGGCCCACAAATGGTGGTTAGAGAAGGCTGTTTTGGCTGCTTTGGTAGAGGAATTCCTCCTAATAGGCCAAT
>JAHZNB010005623.1:0-10916 GCA_027744295.1 Callyntrura guangdongensis
TTTATGCCTTTTGAAATTTTAAGCGCCTACTTACGTGAAGTTCTTTGAGAAATTTCCAAAAAAGGCGGCGTGTGTGTGAATTGTGTATCTGGGCACTGAGTGTTTACATTATTTTTTTGCATTGCATACTGCTTACTCAAGGTACTTACCTGTAATAATTTGAATGAAAAACGGAACAGCGTACAGTGCACGTAGATTTTTTGCATTTTACCAGAATAAATTTGCAAATATCGGTGTGGTCAAGTAGTCTTTGACACTGGTAGATAATTTATTTCCTAGTCGTGTTTCCCAATGGAGCTTTTACCCTTTGAAGTTGTTTCATATGGGAAAACCAACCAGCAAGTTGGCAGAGAATATGGCCGTTTCCCATTCAGAATTTCCTATTTTTCCATGACAATAACATATTATTAATGTATAAAATATTACGAAATATACGAAAAACGTAAACGATTCATGATAAACTCATACAGCACTGAGCTGCTGCTACGCAACCAGATTGAATTCCAAAAAGCCGGTTCTTTGGTTCTCTTCCCTCATCTCTTTCTTTCGCGCTCTCTCCCCTCCCCACATATTGCTGATTGTTAACTCTCTGACTTGTTGACCGAGTATCATATATTGTTTCTTTTACAACAAAGAAATAGTACCAGATTGTATCTATCCACCTTACAAATTCTTTTCAACAGCAAAAAATTTTGCTGCTGCTGTGTTGTCGTTACAGAATCTTTCCTTCAGGACATGTTACCGTCAATGTCAGCTTGATAAATCAACAGCGTTTCTTTATCGTTTCTGTCACGAAGTACGTTATTTTGCTCAACGGGAGACGTTACGCGGACAGACGGGAGCAGCTGCATCATCAGTAGAGCTACAAAACTACTCAGCAGCGTAATCGCAGAGAGCAGCGTTCTATTCACTTTTTGTCTTGCCCTTTAAAACATTTTTTTCCTGCCTTCTGGCCTTTTCTCTCATCCTCATGTTCTTCTTTAAAGTTGCAAAAAAACTTTTGCAGTAACTAACTACACATTTCTTCTACTGATATCCCTACACCACAACAACTACTACTACTGCACACACACAAGATTACAAGTGTTGTACTGTCGTCATTGTTGCGGTTATTAATATTATCTCACCTTTGCTTGTCTCCTCTAGTGTTCTTTTTGATCATGATGAGTCGCCTGCTTTACTTACCTGCTGTTGAAGCAGCGGCAGTGCTTTACAAAATAACAACTCGTCTTTTCCGAGCTTTAATCATAATTCACATTTTTATGAGCTCCTCTCTCTCTCTGTTTAACTATGTACAATAGCGCTCGAGCGCGGTCTACTGTTAGTTTTTTGGGGGCTATTGTGCAACCACGCTCTAAAAAATTTACTCACATAACCTTATAGTCAACAATGATAACCATGTTTCATGATAATGATGATGATGACGATTGGAAAACATGCTGAGGATGAATAAAGCGAGATCATGATCATGATCATAAACGAGGATGATAAATAGAACCGGCGAGTCAAAAACGAGGTGTAATTTTTTCACCGTTAGGTCCACATTATTTTCTTTTAAATGCTCATGAAAGAGTAGCGAGCAGGAGGGTTGTTACTATAATAAATATTATGACAATAGTAATTAACTAGCCAAAAAACTATTACGTATTCCTCCCGCGCAAGAACATTGAAACATAGAACAACAGGCAGTGATACATGCGATAGATGACGACGCTGATAACTCTCAAAAGATGTGTGCCCATATATACTTTGATTCAAGTTGAAGATCCATCATTTGTCAGTTAACAACATGTGACTGGTTTTAACCTTCCACCTGATCACATGTATTTAAGTGTTGTAATGAAAAAAACTTTAAAATAGGCCAGGTTTTTTATACTTCTGCTCATTCTCACGTACGCAAACGTGTAGTACGCGTACTAGTGCTACTTGTGAAAGATTGTTTAACTAAACCAGTAAGTTAAAAACATTTTTTATGCAAATTAGCCTTTGGTAATTTGCAAAAGTATTCCAATTACCATTTTAAATGTTAAATAGTACAAATAAGGAATCGGCAGTTTCATTACAGTGACGAGAGTTATCTTATCTTATATGAGGTAATAAATTACGCTAGACGTAAAAATGTTTTCATTTCCGTCTCACGTTGGTATCACCGGTTTAACTGCGTATTTTGACGGTGGTCAGTTAGATTTTTGTAGCCCACAGTTAAATTGACGATATGGTTGTGGTGGTGTGTTCACTTTAAGTAAAAAATGTGCATAAAATAATAGATGAACTGTAAGTAAGTATATACGAGTATATAATCCAATCAAATTCATTAATGAAAAAGGATAAAATTAGGTAGCTGGTTGCAAATTAGTCCTTTTTTGTAAAAGCAGTTGTGTGTTGATGATGTTTGAATGTTTGTTGTGTATTCAAATTTAAAACCATCATCAAATCAAACCAGGAACAGCCTTTCTTCTGGCGGTGGGTGAACATTCATGCGTGACTGTACTACTGACGATTAAGAAAAAGCTCGGTTCATTTTTTTAAAGAAAAAGATAACAAGATCCGTCGTGGTTCTCGTCCTCCCCTTTCTCCCAAAAAGAAAAACCCCAACATTTTAACTAAATCAACCCAGGGAAATATGTAATCCAATAATAATTGTAATTTGTACAAGTGGACGGCTGTGATGTTTACAGTGCTAAAAATAATGATAGTAATAATGAAAAACCTGATTATGATTAAATTTGGAAGGAGGAGGAGGCGGGCTGGTAGGTACCGTACCTGCATAATACAGCTGTATAGTCATGTAGTGATGGTGTAGAGTGTAAAATGCCCAATTGCTGCTAAACCCAGTAATAATTTGAAAATTGGTCCGTGTATTTGTTTAAACCAGCAGTATGATTACGATTAGATACTTGTTAATTGTACTGATAGACGCAAAGAAAGGAGATTTACTTATTTACCTTTAGGGAGTACGATTTAGATTAACCATTGCGAGTTTTTATAGTTCATCAACATCATCATTCCACACAATTTACCACTCACCAATACCAGCAAGCTCACCACCGGTTTATATACTTTATCCCTGTGGCCATCAATTTGCGAAAAAATGGGACCACTACTAACACAATTTATTGATGGTAAATAATGATGATGGCGATGGCAATCGTCCACACGTAGGATAAATAAACCAGCTCGTTCTTATACACAGTTTCATTTTTACGGAAATAAAATTTCACGTCATTTAAAAAAAAAAATAGAACAAAATGAGCTGCCAAAGAATTTGCATACAAAAAATTATGGGGGATTAGGGACCTCTGTGCACGCACTAATTTTTTTCTGACTAGTCAAAGCAATACTGGTTGTTGTCTGAACAGAAAATCTTTTTAAATAGTGACCGCGTGCGTGTTACTGGCAAGGTGAAATTTCTGGCGTTGTTTGTTAGTTTACAAATCTCTAGAAAGATGTCTGAATGTCTGAGATGTTTACAAAAACTCAATTTAAGTGATAGTCATCAATTGATTAGTAATATGTCGAATCAAGCTTCGCAGTTGAACGTTGAACGATCAACAACGATTGGAGAAGACGAACATCAAAACCAGATATTACAAATTAGTTTTTTTTTCACCTGGGATGGGATTGAATTTACTTAAGTGCGTTTGCGTTAACAGATCAGTAGGACAAGAAACAGTAAAACGTGTGCTGAGTGTGTGCATGTGCATATCATAGAATATGTGTTTGACCTTTCCTGCTTGTTTGTTGCGTCTGAGTCATGGGCAAACTTTAATGGTGAAACATCAGGACTCAGTAATATGGTTTACAGGGTCACGACCAATAATTCTGCGCGCCACTCGAACTCGTGAAAGATGAAAAGGAAAGATATCGCTGCTGAATCACATCACACAAGGAAAAAATAGGCATATGAATAAAACTACGCGTTGACGTTCATGATGATGATGGAGTGTGTTTGTATGTATATGTTGTTATTGCGTTATTTAAATAAAGTTGATCTTGTTTTAGACTTTAGAGTCTTAAAATGGAAACTGCATTGTGTTGTGTGTGTACTAGATAGAGTTTAATTTTGTTGCGTATTAAAAAAACAACATTGTCTGGCTTTATGTCTAATTTTATGTTTTATTTGACTGTTTGCAGGTGATATACCAGCATTGGGGAGTTTCGAAGGCCATATTGAGGACCACTTGACTTTCTTGGGGCAGTCGAAGAACAGCCTGTTTATTGGGGCACGGGATGGGTTGTATAACTTGAGTCGTGCTGATCTCACACAGCAATCGGTAATAAAAACAACTTAATATTTTTTGTGTACAATGTTACAAGGTTCTGAGTACCTTAGTATCTTTGCGACGTGACACTTTTACTAATCACTTGTCAAATGTCACTTCATGCTAGGTATTAAACTGGACCGTCTCTGCCGACCACCAAGAAATTTGCCAGATCAAAGGTCAAAAGGAATCGGAATGTCACAATTTTGTTCGCATCTTCTATGGCCCGCTAAGCTATTCGTATAGTCCACGGGTGGATGGAAAAACAGAGATTGTGACACCAGGCGGCGAGGGGAAATATCTCGTTTGTGGGACCCACGCCTACAAACCCAAATGTCGGTGGTACTCTGCTGACCTGAAAACATTCTCAAGTGAATTTTCTGGCACTGGCTACACCCCGTTTAATCCCAGCTTTCCCAGCACCTCGCTACTACATCACGGGTCAGTGTATGCTGCCACTGTAGCGGATTTTGGAGGCACTGACAGTCTCATTTACAAACAACCCCTGAGAACGGAACAGTATTATGACTT
This sequence comes from Callyntrura guangdongensis, assembly GCA_027744295.1. Lineage (NCBI taxonomy): Eukaryota > Metazoa > Arthropoda > Collembola > Entomobryomorpha > Paronellidae > Callyntrura > Callyntrura guangdongensis. Next base: position 4,794 of record JAHZNB010005623.1, read on the forward strand.
ACACCTAAACAGTTAGTGACAAATAATTGCCATTGTTAAGCCTATTATTCCATTCAAAAGCTGACAAAACAGTAGTAGTGCTTTTCCTCTGAAAATAACGGCAGCTGCTTCAATATGGCAAAATACAATAGGACATAGAGAAAAAATCTGCTTCCATCATTTTCATTCACGGGAATGATAGTTTTTTGTCGACTTGGTAAAAATACAAAACAGTCAGGCTAAGACAGGGTATTAGCATTGCCCATTGTCAATGTTATGTAACGTGTGTACGAATTCGACTGCGACTCTCTGCTAGTAGACACTAAACATAATGAGAAATGTGATAGTGACGAGGGATGACAATGACTTTCAGCTTCTTTTGTCAATTTACCACTACATACTTACTTAGGCAGATTCTATTCACAAGGTAAAAAATGTACATATTGTTGTACTCTTTGCAAAAGCGGTTGGCTTGAGTTGCGTGCGCTGCACATTATTGGAAGCTTTATGTGTGAACTGTATTATGTAGTAGGTATCTGCGCATCTTTGTAGTAATAATGCACAGTGCGCATATTGAGGAAGGGAAATTCAAATGCAGATCGCATGAAGATAATGACAACGATGGTTAATGACATGAAACGAAAAGTGTTTTCATAACAGACACGACAAAATAGGTTTTTTTTGTGGCGATTGTTAATGTAGCTGTACATGACACTTTTGAAGAGTCACACAAGTAGATTGCTGTAGTAGAAGAAAGGAATGTTGTGACCGGGAGAAAAAATCCTGTGAATGGAAAACTGAATAATATGAAAAGTAATTTGAGGAACACGAAGATGATGTCTTTTAAGTAATTTTTGAATTTGAGTGAGCAGCAGCAAATAGAGGAGGAGATGGATAAAGAAGATTTTCATTAACAGTCAGCTAGTCAGTATAATGGACAATATATGATAGTTTGAAGACGTGGGCATTACTCCGTGTTATTATTGTTCAGCGGTAAATTGTAGGTGTGATTGTTCTGTCAAGAGAGAGATGAGTATTAAAGCATTGTTGTGTTTGTTTCTATTTTTAGGCCCGTCGTTTGTATCCTCCTTGAGTTTTGGGGATTTGGCCCTCCATATTCGTAAGTAAAATACGACATGTCTCAAAAATCGTATGCTTCGTTAATATGACCGTGTGACAAACATAATTGCCACGATGATACCAGGCTTAAATCGGCGGAAGGAAGTATAAAAATACAAAGGAAAAGTATAATTATGTAACAACTTAAGACGTAGTTTTTCTTGACATGTGAGAAAACACCAAAAAAATATGACAAGTCGTGTTTGCTGTAAAATTATGAAAGCCAATTTTTTAATCTTGCTTTTTCGTATTACATACCCTTCTTTTGGTGGAGATAAGATAAGAAAGACGGGTAATAAAGACAGGTAGCGAGCAAGCGTGAAAACCGAAAGAAATTGTACATCGGTAATAGAAAAAAATAAATGGTTTTATTTTGCAGTTGCAACTGAAACACCACCATAAAAATAAAAATAATGAATGCTACAATTATAGTAAATACAATAGAACGAAAGAAACGGTTTCTTCAACAATACAACCTATTTTATTACAAACGCGTGTCGCAAATAATAAATTGCGCATTATACAGCAGTTCTGGTACATAATTTCCTTTAGAAAATTCAAAAGTAAGCAATTACGTTGAACGTAATAATGATGGGCATAACATAACTGACAATCGCATGACATAATGGAATTCTTCCATTCTTTTCGATTTGTTACAGAGGCTACAACTGATATCTTCATGAATAGTCAGAGAAGCGAAGAAATGTTGTATGCCGTATTTACCACCGCACCCAATAGCATTGGTGCTTCTGCCGTATGCGCCTTTTCAACACAAGACATTCTCAAGGCTTTTGAAGGACCTTTCAAAGGACAATCTTCAATTGATTCAAACTGGCTTCCAGTGACAGAGAGCGAGGTACCCAAACCCAGGCCGGGCTCGTGTTCAAACGACCCCAGTTACAGTCCCGACTCCACCTCTGCGGCTTTTGTCAAAGGACATCCGTTAATGGATGAGGCGATTCGGGGAACTGCGGTTGTCACATTTACTTCGAATCAAGATTCTTTTACTGCTATTGCAGTAGACCATTCACCGGAAGTTGCCCCGTTTCATGTGATTTATCTTGGCACGGGTAATTTTAAGACATTTTTCATGTTCGTTATTGTATACAATGGGGGAACAAGACTTAAGAAAAAATATTGATTTCTATATATTTCAGATTCTGGCAAAGTGTTCAAAGCAGTCATTAATGCTACTGCATCTGGAGAACACCGCAGATCTGGAAAGGATTTCAAACTCGGAGAAAGTGTTATTGCACAGTCATGGGATTTATTTCCCAACTCAAAAATAAAGTCTCTTCGTTTGGCCAGTAATCGTCGGTTATTTGTAGCAACAGAAAATGCTCTTCGGATAATTGCTGTCGACAACTGTCCAGAGTTCAGTAACTGTCAGAAATGTGTTGGTATCAGAGATCCCCATTGCGCATGGAGCTCATCGGCGCAGGAGTGCATTAGGGTGGATCCACAAAACAGGGTTGGAGAATTGTTACAAGATGTAAATTCTGGATGGGATGGACAGTGTCCACCTGGTACGTTTTTAATGATTAATTTTATTTTGATCCGTACACATCAAAAAGTGCCGAAACGTAAAAATCTTCCTTATTACTCATGCGTTTCTAAATTCTATATCTCACAGAGGAGACCAACAACGAAGTGGCGATAGAGGCAAATCCATTGAAAAGTGAAGTGGAAGAAGGTATAAAGCATGCCGATTTATTGTTAGCATTATTTTGTTTATTTTAAATAATTTTTAAAAGTTTTATTTATTAAATGTATTTTCTTGACGCTTTTATAGATGAGCCCAAAGAGTGCTGTACATGCACCCCAGTGACCACTACTTCAGCCGTTGATCAAAGCGGTCCTGCGAGGGACTTACTATTGGCTGAAGGGGGTGTAGACACGGGTTTGAGCGTTAATGTTTTACCCCAGGATCCAATTATAGAAAATATCCCGGAGCAAAGTAATGATACATTCCAAGAAAATGAAATACCCCGATTGGAAACTGGTTACACACAAGGTAGTTTCTTATTTTGAGATTTTTGATTTTTTTACTTCGTATTATTATGTCGGTATTAATTTTACTTCGTTTAAATTAAAATTGGACAAGGTAATATATTTTATTGGATTTTTTTCTTCCGTCAGATTTCAAGTCGTCTTTCGTCAGGTCAGATGACAACTTTGTGACTAGTCGTTCCCTGGTTCTCGCCACAACATCTTCTGCCGGTGTTGCGCTAATTGTGGGGTTCGTGTTAGGCTTCATTGTATCCCGCTTACTGTTCAGCAAGCAGGATCAAAAGAAGCCGGCGACAAATGCACAGCTCGCCGCTTCAATGAATGAGTCACAAAGGCTTACCAAGCCAATAGACTTTGTTCTCAATGTGCCTAGTGTAAATAACAGTAACAATCATAAGGTCCCAGCGAAAAATAACTTGAATACGGGGACGCTGGAGAAAACAGTGAAAAAGATATATCTGTAGTTTAAATTTTGTATGTAAATAAGGTTTGTTGACGAGAGGTGTCGTATACAGTAATTATTATCATGTACAGTTTATAAGAGCAACAGTTGGCAGTGCAATTTTCAATTCAAAAAGACCACGTTTTATTGTTGTTGTACCAGAGAGACTCACCAAGATAATTTCGATTCGACACTGTTTTTATTTTATCATGAACCGTCATAGTTTATATTTATTATTTTTATTGTCTTTTTACAACCAAAGATCCCAATTTTTTTCTTGCTCTTGATCTCAGCCAATTTAGAGGCAACTGACGACACCGACGATATAGGTATGATAAAAGACATTATTGCAAAATTTGTTTTATGCTATTATTGTTTTTAGTAAGATAATAACACGTAACCTTGATTAATAATGCAGATATTATGGGCATGGTCATCGTTCCACGGAATGGATATTAATGAATTGTGAAGATTTTCCAATTCACCTCTGCAAATTTGGTGACAAAGCAAAGGAGGCTCAACGGATACAAATTTATACTACAAATTTACCAGCCATCATGAAGTGTCATCATTCATCATTGTGCAGAAACACTCAATTTACGATTGCATTTTTGTTGTTTTTGCGTACAAGAGGATAGGTTATTTTCACTGTATGCTCAGCTCAGGAGTCCGGAAAATGGTAGGAAGCAAGGTTAAAATATAGTATTTAATAAGAATGATGTTAGAAAATGAGGAATGGCAGGGGATTTTGTAAAGATCTTAATTTCCAGCTCGCTCAGCGGTTCAGCTATTCGCTAGTCACTTCTTTACTTTTTCTCTTTTTTTTTTACCGACGATGCATGTGTTTGCATGAATGCTGCTGTAGCTGAGGACTCGCGTAAAGATAAAATGAATGTTTTTTTTTGCAGTGAAAAGGTTTTAAAAGTTGTTAATAAGCTTAATAAGATTAGTTTTGGAGGATGATGTTTACGTCATGACATATTACCCCTGTATGCTTGAACAAATCTGGTTTTCGTCCTCTATATAAATGATTACACCGTTGAGAGTTTACTGACTTCAGTTAGTACTGCATTTTCCTCCGAAATGTATGTATTTTATGTGTTCGTTTTTTAGGTAAAGAAACTTTGTTATTATAGTATAGTAATAGATTTGTATGAATATGTAATTAATGACAAAAACATTTAATAGTAAGAGAGTTAAAATTGTTTATTTGGGTGTATTAATGTAAAAGATGTGTTTTGTATTATGTATATTTTATAGGTGTATATGACTTTTGTATAAGATGTAATGATATTGTATTTTTTAAGCAAAGATATTCATAAAGAAGGGAAATGACGTTTCGAGATTTTAAATTTTCAAAAATTTGTCAATTTTAATCGTTTTGCCGTTAAGTTGTAACGGTATTGCAACTTTGCATGTAATAATTCGACTAAGGTAGAGAGAGGTGAAAAGACAGATCTTGAAGGAACAACTAACGAACAAACGACTGTTTATAAATTTCGCCATTGGAGTAAATATTTTGATTTACCTTCTGCTCTCATGTATCCCTTATTGGCGATTCTAAACATTTCATGTTGATAAAAGAACTGGCTTCTCAAAGTTGGACATAATGTTGTTAATGCCTACTATAAAAACCGAGACTGTTAGAGTAAGCTACGTAGGTTATCTAATAAAAACATTTAAATTTATTGTAAGTCACAATTTGTAACGTAATATGATTTGACGTGCTAAAGTGAAGTTTTCCGACGAAAAGTAAAGTTACTGTTAGTAAGCTTTCGTAGGTTATCTAATAAAAACATTTAAATTTATTGTAAGTCACAATTTGTAACGTAATATGATTTGACGTGCTAAAGTGAAGTTTTCCGACGAAAAGTAAAGTTACTGTTACATCGCATACCACACTAAACGTTTAGGATGATTAATTATTAATGTTATGATCATGTATTAAGACGAATGTTATCGAATACATGAAAATTTGACTTTTTGATAATAAATTTAATTATTTGTTAAAATGAACTTGAACATTACAGTGAAACGTTTAATTTATGTACTTATACAAAGCACAATATTTTTTAGCTTTAGACGTTATAGAACATATTATGGTAAGAAAATAAAGGACATGCAACCTAGGCATAGACGATAAGTCTATAAATACCGTGGTCGATGCAACCTAGGTAAAACTCGTAAGAGTCAAAAAGCACTTACACAAGTCCATGTAGTTAAATATGATTCTAAGCTGTTTTTGTTGTGTAAATTCAACATAAATTAACATAATGAAACATTTAAATGAAAATGTTCAGATTTACAGTGATTCGCACAAAACTAACGTAGGAAAATAAACTAATTTAATTAACTAACATACAATTTATTAGCTAATTTATAAAGTGTTTGACCATGGGCTCATCTTTCGATTGATTGTCAGTATTTATGTATAGAGAGGAGACGTCATTTAGTTTTATTATACTGTAAAAGAAGAATTGGAAATTAATTTGAGAATTTCTTCCTCGTCAGAATCAATCTGAAATTTTGTCTAAAGAATTATTTTTACCAGAGGAAACATTGACGCGAACACT